>JBBPCZ010127479.1:5406-22540 GCA_037974445.1 Brycinus macrolepidotus | reverse complement strand
CACATTCCCATTGTATGTAATTTTGGCCGTGACACTACTCTGCTATGGCACTCTGACTGGTCTGCAGCTATGCTGACCGATACACAGTAAGCTCTAATGCCCTCTGTGTTCTGACCTTTCTATCATAGCCAGCAAAAACCTTTTCAGTGGTTCGAGCTACAGTAGCTTTTCAGAGGGGAATCTGGGACAACAAATTACCAATCTACTTGGTAAATTGGGGAAAAAGTTATTTTTTTTCTTTTTTGTTTTCAGACTGTTTCCAGTCGGCTGGCTATCCTGAGTGAAATGCTTGCACTCGGCCCTTGTGGTGGTGTGTCTCTGACAGCATGCTATGTTGAAAGAGCGAAACGACCAAATGATTGGCACCACTCCAAGAATTACACTGTCAGCAGGAATTTATTGGACATGTAGTGAAACATGAACATCCCTGGTATTAACATGCTTTAGTACAGCCCTGCAGCTATGCTGTTCATCTATAACATGCTCCATCTTTTAAAAGACTTCATATGTAGACGTCAGATAGATAGTAACTGTGAAATAAGAGTGGGGCGAGAGTTCACTCTGCTGTAAGGTGTCCCGTTTCTTTCTGCTACGAAAGGTGTACACACTTGCAGGAGAAGTTTAATCAGAGAAAACAGCACGAAAAATCAAACAACGGAGACGCCAGAGGAGCGCTGGCTCAATATCACAGTTAATCTAAAATGAAAACAGATACACACAGGTTTCTTTCTGAAACAAAAGGATCAGACCAACAACGTCAGAAGAAGGAAAGGGTTCCCAGATGGAAAACAGGGCGCTGAACTGACACCTGGTCCTCATTTTCTCTGGTGGCGAGCCAGGCATATGTAGTATTGCCACATCATGGCTAAATACAAAAAAACAAAGAACAGCACAGACTAACAAAAAGATAAGGTGCGTAATTGTGAATGGACATGGTATTTTGGTTCAAGCTGGGCTTTTATAGGGAAGACAGATAAAGTACAGGTGAAGTGAATCAGGGAGCTGGGAGATACCGACAAAAAAGTAAACATTGGGAGGGGAAAAGGAAAGCCCAAGCTCAGTACTCCAGAGACTGGGATGACTAGGGGTGTGGCCTCCGAGACACAGCCGTGACATAAGGGTCCTGTTGAGACACACTGTTAAGGCAGAACTGTGTGGGCTTCAAGTGGCTCAGCGATCTAACTACCAGCCCTACCATCGAGCTTGAGCCCCGTTGTCATACTGGTTTCTCTCTGGGTGGTTAATATGGGCCTCCCACTCCCCCATTTCTTTTTGCGAAGCTAACCAGTGCACACGTAAGTTAGCTGATGAACAGAATTTGCAGTTAGTGTTCTCCTCTAAGCATGTTGGGCCGTCTTGTTATGAAAATAAAAAAAACATGGTGGCCCTTCATTTGACCCTCTTAGCTTGGTAGCATTGTGTAATTGGGGAAACATAGCTAGCATGTGGAACTGGACATGGCTTAATTGGGGCCCAACACTTGGACCGCCCCCCATCCCACCATCACCACCACCATTATCAGGGTTGCTTACTCTCACTTATCTAGCTAATTCAAACCAATTATGTACATGTGTATGTGTGCTGATTCTGCATTACACTGAGCATGGGCCACACTTTGAAACGAGTCCATTCATTTTCCAAGTGATTAGGAGTTTTCCGTTGGTTGGTGATTGCCTGAGCAGTCTTGAAATGTTGAATTTTTTTTAATTTGCTCAGTCTAGTGTGTAGCGGAGGCCATGTGTATCATGTAGGCCATTATGCTACAGTCACACTTTGCAGTGCGAATGGAATTGGGTCAGGGAGTTTTGTGAAAGGCAGCGGCTGCCCATCGCTTCACTATTTAACCCGTTTAGCCCTTAATCGTTTCATTCAGCTTGCAGGCCTGGTTGAGTAACCTCCTTATTGGCAATACGGCACACTGTAGTTTGAATCATATGATGTGTGCTGAGCATGGCGCGAGAAGCAGGATGCATGTGGGTTCCTCACACATGTGTGTTGTCCTTGGTATCATTGATATGAATCATTATAACAGATAGATTTGGACTAATTATAGAGAGCCTGTGAACAACCAGTGCATAGTAACTGAGTAGTATGCAAGCTCCTGACTGGAAGCTTTAGTTAACAAGTATCATTTTTAAAAGCCTTTTTAAAATGTGGCACTACTCTTTGTTGGCACATTCTGTCTGTTCCAGCTTATCCTCAGAAAAAGTAAATATACATATGTATATAATCATATTAAATACCTTCTAAAATTGTAATGATATGTTGTTGACAAAGCTGTGATTGATTTATTGCAGCTGAATTACAGTTGGTTAGTCAACGTGAATGCAAAATCATAACAGTTTGGAGTGGTGGGAGGGGGAAGTGATATTATTGGTTAACATTACTTTTCCCCACCTTACTCCCCACATTACTTTTCCCCACAGTGCACCATGATGTCATCAAAACTCAGAAGATGGTTTAGAAGTGTTCAAATGTTGAAACATTTTGATGGAAGATTACAGATATAAACATGCTTTATTGACCAGGACATGGACTAACAGGGAAAAAAAAGGTCCAATTTGACTGACTTTACCGCCTAATATAGGGCCTTGCCATAAGGGTCAGCTGATTGACCATAGGTTTGTGAATCGTATTTAGATTCTATTGCAATGGTCATCAGACTACATTATCTGTATAACAATGCGAGGCATCACATGTTGTCTGATTTGTTTCTTCATTTTTTGCCCTTTTTGCGTTTGCTAAACTGCTAAAGTTGTGGTGCAGTCTTTCACGAATGTAACATCTTGCGGAATATGAACATGACGCTGTAATTTCATCAGTCTGCAAAGTGCAAAGAAATAAGCAGAGCCTAATTGCCTAGTAATACAAAATTATAATAGGCAACAATAGCAGTAGGCTGTAGACTAATACAGTAAGCTATAGCCTTACTGCAAGAAGTGTATATTAGGCTGTTAAAGTGACAGTAACAACTATTAACCCATAGTATTAACCTACAAGTTTCTGACCAGAAATCAGCAATGGCTAGGGGGAAGGCTTGGATGAAAACCACACAGGACCAGGGCCTCCTCCCTAATGTGACTAAATGTTTTCATTTAGTTATAGCAGACCAGGGCAGTCCAAATGTTCCTTCCCTGGCCACGTCCAGCAGCTTCTCCTGGGGAATCCTGAGGCAATCCCAGGCCTGCTGAGATACATAATCCTCCCAGCGTGTCCTTTGTTTCCTGTGGTCTCCTCCCAGTTGGTCTCCTCCACAGGGAAGTACCCAGGAGGCATCCTGAATGACCTCAACTGGCTTCTTTCAATGCGGAGAAATGTCTGAGCTCCTAGCCACAATGTGGAGGAAGCTCGTTTTTGCCTCTTGAATCCGTGATCTAGTACTTTCAGTCACTGGTAAATTGAAATCTTTGCCTCTTCACCACAATGGTCCAGCGCAACGACTGCATGGCTGCCCGCCATCTCAGTCCTCTTGTTGATCTCCCGCTCTCGAACAAGACCTGAAGATACTTGAACTGCTTCACTTGTGGCGGTATCTCACTCCTAACTCAGGCCACCTTTTTCTGGCGATCAGTAAACAAGTACTACTGTTTAATTTTCTCACCATCCCTAAGCCAACCAATGGGCCTCCTGAGCCTTCAGCCTCATCCAGCCCATACAATAATCCCCCCTGCTAGAGGCTGGGATAGGACGATGGTATGCTGCTAGACCCTAGTACCTCAAAGAAATCTCCAACAGCATGATAATGTGTGAGCTTAATTTTAGAGTGATATGTTATTACAAAAAAAAAAACCTTGGGAAAGTTGTAAAAAGTGTGAAGCAGAAGAAGGAGGTCATGCGCGCTGTCAGTCTTAGAGTGCAATGATTGATTCTAGAGCAGTCCGACTAATCTAAGGGTAGAGGAAAGGGTCTTGTTGCCAAAGCCTGGTCTCATTTTTCAGTGTCAGTCTGGGCGACGGACGCTGCAACGACTGCACCTGAAAGGTAATCTCTGCCTGATGAACAGCAGTTTCAGAGCCGAGGATATGAAAGCAGAGGGAATGGAGCCGAAGTAACCTGTCTGATTATGGTGATGTATTACCGGGCCTGAAGTTGCGTTATAAAGCTAGAACTCAATTCAGTGTCCATCTTTGCATCCTGGGAAGTAACCTGGGCTGACCACAGTTCAGAACATCTCAATAGCATACAACCTAGCAGACAGAAGTAGAGTGGAAAATGGATCACTTGGTTCCTGACAGAAAGTTTTCGAAACTTTTGAAAGGTCTCTTTGAATCCATATTTGTGGTTGAGAGGGTTCGGGAAAGGCTTTGATTTGGGTTGAAGTTGGTGGGGGGTTTGAGATTGATTGGATATATTTTTTATTTATCTAGGCAATTCAAAGTTTTAAGATCATTTTATGTTCAACAACCCTTTCCCTTAAGGAAGAAAAATGCATTTAATAAACTGGCCAAACACACACACACACACATACAAAGATGCGCTCAAAGAAACTTGCTTACTAACTGCCCACAGCTAAACATATCGTCAGTTCTCTTGCATGGATTTTCCACTAAAAAAAGACATATTTGTGCTCAGAAGTGAGACTGAGTAAGCTTTTATGTGAAAAAGATACTTTAAGGAATCTTTTTTTTTTAAGTTGTTAACATTTGGAGAACCTTATTAAGGTATAAAGAACCTTAATAACACATAAGGTTCTTTACCAATTTAAGTTTTCCAACAACTTTTACATTATGTAGAGGAAATTTAAGGTTCAGAAAGGTTATACACACTCACACCTTGCAATGGATAGTTACTTTTCCAAGGAACTATACATTGCAAGATTCTTTAAGGAACCAAAAATGGTTCTTCTATGGCATCCTATTATAACTATACACACTATATGTTCGAAAGTGTCCAGACAGTGATTTGAGCTACACTATATGGACTAAAGTATTGGGACACACCTGTTTTTCGGAGTTTGGGCTAGGACCCTTACTCACAGTGAAGGACAATCTTAATGTATCAGAATACCAAGACATTCTGGACAACACCATGCTTCCAACTTTGTGGGCACAGTTTGGAGAAGAACCTTTTCTATTCCAGCATGACTGTGCCCCAGTGCTCAAAGCAAGATCCATTAAGACATGGTTGGATGAGTTTGATGTGGAAGAACTTGACTGGTCCACACAGAGCCCTGACCTCAACCCCATCCAACACTTTTGGGATGAACTGGAACGAAGATTGTGATCCAGGCCTTCACGTCCACTATGCTCCTGACCTCACCCATGCTCTTGTGGATGAATGCAATCAAATCCTCACAGCAATGTTCCAACATCTAGTGCAAGGTCTTCCCAAAAGAGTAGTTTCTTGACTTTAGAAGAACCACTGACAAGCAGGTATCTACAAACTTTTGGACACACAGTGTGTTTGTGTTCCACAAGTTCCAACAAAATTTACTGGAACCATTTCAAGTTTGTAGAGGGGCAGCAACCATCGTGGGATTAATGCTCAGTGGAGTATCCACACTGGAAAAGAGGAGGGAAAAGTCTTGTTTTGATAATGTGTGTGGTATGCTTATAGCTTTCCAGGAAATGGTGCAACGAGGATTGTGGATCATAAAGCCGGGATGAAAGACGTTCCGCCCGTAGAGCTGCTATTAAAAGAGCAGAGACGCTGAGCTGAGCCTATACATCTGCACTACAGTACACACTTCAGACCCACAGAGACTCACGTTTGTTGGAGGGAGGGGTGAGACAGGAAACAAGGCGTAGAAGCCAGGAGAGAGAGGGGATAGGGGCTAGAAAAGAATGAGCGGGCCCTAAAAAAACAATGTAATTTACAGGCTGCGTCTACTCTCAGTACATTACTACACTACAGCACTTCTCTGCAAGTTTGTATTGCAGTGGCACAACACCACTAATAATACATTCATCTGGATGTACTTTGAATCCAAATGGCTCCCTAATTCCTCTATAGCGTTCTACAGTATGTAATTTATAAAATTCTATGTAGTGCACAGTTCGTCCATGATGGAATTCTGCACACATGACTGAATCACCAGTGGCTCTTTGTTTTACATATTATACATTACTTTGTTAGAACACTTCTCAACCAATCAGATTGCCCTGTCAGAACTAACAGCTGTTCTTTTTTCACTTTTCAAAAGTAATTTTCCAACTTTAGGAAGCAATTAACATGTTGGCTAACTAGGATAAAAGGCAACTCTATTCTTTTACTATTTTCTGTTGTTTTTGAAAGATAACCATGGATGTACTTTATCAATGCTTCCGAAGCAGAATTGGCTGCATTATATTCTAATTTTGGGTTTGACATCTATTCACAAGTGGTTTTTTTTGACAGAAAGAGAGGATGCAATTCTTAACGTAGTGAAACCTTCACATCATATCTGAACTTTGGGAATTTTTAATGGGAGCCAGTTTGATTTTTTGGCGATGCAATAAAAATCCGGCAGACCAATCAGAGCGCCGTTGTCATGGTTGCAGTTTTGAAACATCTCATTCACTCCACATTTCATGCAGTTCAGATATTGAAACTAAGCTGTCTGTTTTTAATCCATTGTGTTTGTGATGTCACAAAAGCACTCTTTTAGATATATCCACCAAGTGGGTCCATAGCCGTTTAGCTCCGCCCAGTTATAACTGATGTTATAAGGAGTGTTTCAGCACAGGCTGCTTTCTGAATGAAGCACAAAACAGGGAAGCCCAGAAAAGAGGTCATCTGACAGTCTTAACAAAAAATGTCTGTGTAATACTAAGGGATAAAAAGAGTTAAAAAATGAATAACATGACTGTTTTGGTACATGAAGCTGCATTCACATAATTTATTGCAATTATAGGGATCAATACAATACAAATGGAGGAAATGGGCCCTTTAATATGCTTTCTTGTTTTGAAGGGAGTTATCACTGCTCCATCTCTGGAGAAAAGAGAGACGTTTCCAGAGATCAAAAACGTGCTGCGGGTTTACTGTTGGAGTGCATTTCAGAACTCTGTGTGTGTGTGTGTGTGTGTGTGTGTGTTTGTGCATGTGTGCATGTGTGTATGTGTTTGTGCTTTACACCTGAAGGACTGTAATCAAACCAGAGAAGCATCAAATCATGCTACGGCCTCAGTGACCCCTTTCCTCAGTGTGCAATGACCTTAGTTTTTACCACACACGCTTGCTCACTCACACACACACGAACCCCAACACACACACTGCAGCTCTTCCAAACCTGAGACCTGGGTCTGAGACCACTTAAAGGGATCAAAGGCTGCATACCAGCGTGTGCTCCTGTTAAAACAGTTTGGTTCACACACACACAAAACACAGACCTCCACCACTGCGGGCTGTGTTGGGCCATCATGCCCCTCATCTGGAGAGAATTCCCCTCCTTTAACCTGGAGAGAAGGACTCGGGCAGATAGATGAGATACAGAATGAAAAAGTGATGTTTGTAGAAGGTGCCCCTCCGACCCCTCCCCCTCCCGGCAGATACAGCTACAGACAGTGTGATTAAGGAGGAGACAGAAGGAGAGCGAGAGAGAGAGAGAGGGGGAAAAGAGAGAGGAAGTGAGAGCGAACATGTGGAGGTTTTCCTCTTCTCTCTTTTATCTGAGTGTGTGGCATAATAATGCAGCACCCCCCCCTCCTCCCCCCCTCCTAGGCCTCTAATAGCACACAGTCAGAGCAGCGGTCACAACTAGTGGTCTCAACCACGTTTCCCTTTGGTTCAATTACAACACCTCACCAACGCTAAATTAGCATCCATTTGAACCCACTATAAGGTGATAGTCCGGTGAAAATGATCATTTAATCACTTTTTCCCTCCTGAATGTAGTCAGTCAGCCAAGACATATGTACAGGAGGGGATACACTTTTGTTATTCGTTCATATATCGACAAACAATATATCTTTTGACTTTGTTCTTATTCATACAAACAAAAAACTGCATTCATAAGCATTCACAAAAACAAACAAACGAAATATCAAAAGTACTTTGTTGTCAAGCCATCTTGTCGAAATGTCCAGCCCCCTTCTTATGGCTGATATCTCTTGGTACATCGCTCCATTCATGTCTCTTTCCGTGACATGTAATGCTCCAGTAGTAATGCAGCTTCACAGCAAGATGCTCCCACCTTCTTACTTCACTGTGGGTGTCGTGTTTTTGGGAGCCAGGCTTCTTTCTCCAAACATGATGAGCTGAATTATCGCTAAAGATTTTTCTTTTTCTTTTGTCTGACCAGAGTATGTTGTTATAAAACAGTTCTGATTTGTCCAAATGCTTGTGTGCACAAATTTACAGATGCATTTCTATGCATTAGCCTCGCAGCTCCAGTGCAAAACTAAAGAAGCAAACTTAAGACACCAAACACACATTAATTTATCGACTACATTTGGGGTAAGGAGAAAACTGTACATTTTTGTTCTGAAGTGAGGGTGGTGGTGGCCTAGTGGGTAGGATACTTGCCTCTGGACCAAGAGGTCGTGGGTTCAAATCCTATCTTCAGCACCACCACTGGGTTCCTGAGCAAGACCCTTAACCCCAAGTTGCTCCAGGGAGACTGTCACCTGTAGTTAGGGAATGGAAGTTGCTTTGGATAAAAGTGTCTGGTAAATGTAAGTCAGCATTGTGAAATGAGTTTATTTCATTTTACTGAGACTTCATTACTCTGCTACTGCTAGGCTACCGCTAACTCAGTGCAGACATAGTTTTAGTCGCTAGGCTAAGACAGTGTGTTTGCTGAGATGTGAGTGGGGTTGTAATGAGAAGTGGCATTCCTAGATGTGAAACTGATGAAGCATCACTTCTTATCAACATCAGAGCAACGAAGATGAGATTTGTGCAACAGTGGCTTTGTATGTGTCAGGCTAATCTACGTTTACTGATGCGCACACAACACTCAATCTGCCGCAGATAAGACACACATACACATACACACACACACCCACACACGCACACACACACACACACATATACACACACACACATACACATACACACACACATACCCACACACACACATACCCACACACACGCACACACCCACGCACACACACACACACACACACATACACACACACATACTCAAACACACACACATACACATACACACACACATACACACACACACACACACACACACACAGTATGAGCTCACTTAACAGAAGGTTAGTGGGTCATATGCTTGCAGATACATGTTAATTCCTGTCCACAACCATGAAACACACACACTCACACACACACACACACACACACACACACACACACACACACACATACACACGTACATATATATAGATGTGTGTGTGTGTGTGTGTGTGTAAGTATGTTAATCTGTTTTACCATAGATATTCATATTAGGTATTAGATATTTATATTAGATATTTTATATTACAGACTTTTATTCTGGCATCTAAAGTACAATCTAAAGTATGTTTTCTTCTGGTAACATATTTTTAATACGCATCTCTATTTGAAAAGGAAACTTACCATGAAGTCCTACTGTATTAACATACTACTGGGCATAGAACTTTCTAATAGAGTTCTCAGTGATAAGCTGGTTTCACGTTCCCCTGAGTGCCCTCAGACGCTGACAGATTCTCAGCATCACCGTTCAGAGTCTGCCTTTGTCTGAACGCTCTCAGGAGACCCAAACTGTTCAGCTTTCATTCCAAAAACCTGCTTTCTCTACTTCTTTTGTCGCAAAACTCCATCACGCTCTCCTGTATGCCTCCCCTAAGAGCGGGCGAGACACTGGCTCTAATAAAAGAGGGAAATTAGGAGATGCAGAAAGCGACACCTCAGAGCAACGTGGGGCTTTCGAAGCCCATCACAGTTTATGTCAGTCTTCATTTCAGTGGAGTGGAGGCCTGAAAATACACTTGGAGGAGCTTCCAAATCCATCATTTTTTCTGCCTTTTGTAATACAGGACTATGGCCATTGTACACTAATCATTGATTTTCCAGATGTTCAAATGGAACTCTCAGAGCTGCGGTGAGAATTTGAGTCCTACAAGCCCAGCACTCGTCTTTACACATCATAAACATGGCTTTTCAATGGCTTTAAGGCAAGTTTGTATCACTGACTGATTTTAATGCTGGTAATTATGGAGGATAGAGAGTTGCATGGCTCACCCTGGGGGGTTTATTAAGACATGCTCACATGCTGTCTTGTCAAATTGAATTAAACAGAGATGGGACTGATCTTCATCAGTGAGGGTCTGGCCCTATAGGATATGTGCTTAGTTTTAATGACCTTTTAATTAACATTTCGGCCTCTGATGGCAAATTAAAACCAGAGCTTAGTAATATGACTCTTGTTCCTGCGCTTTGACTGACGGAAGTGTTGATTGGGCCAATCAAGCGGAGTGACTGAAGGTGGGGGGCTGGGTGGGGGGTTTGACGCCTGTGGCTTTACCAACAAAATCTATCTGCAGTTAAGGGAAACCCCCTTAGATCCACACATGCACACACACACACGCAAACACTTTACATCAGACCTCACATGATTTTCTTAAAAGGGAGTTCCACCGAATGTTCAAAATGTTCTGTCATTATATTGCTAAGATGTGAACAATCTGCAATTCGAAATGCTGTCGAAAACAACGCTCAAAATTGTTCACAGTGGTGGTGATAGGAACCAGACATTCAAAGCATTTAATGCCTCACTTAAAGCTGTTACACGAAATGCAAATTAGGAAGAATACATGGCAGCCAATCAGAACAGCGTTTACACATAAATGTCTTAAAGGCTCAGTCATTTATGTGTAAATGCTGAATTAAACAGCCTGTTTAATTCAATAGGATAAAGAGAGGCTGGAAAATATATAAAAATTAACTATTACTTTTTTGATACATGAAGCCATACAGGCATCATTAGTGGACCTCAGAAACGAGTCCTTCACTATAAAAAATCTTTTGTTTGTGCTGATTATTGCAACTTCTAGGGGGGGTTTGCTGAACCTCAGCTTCTTGGAGGGGGTCACACACTCCCTGCCCCGCTTGTAACACGAATACCCCCTTTGCGCACACATGAACACACCCTGTCCCATTCCCACACTGCAACCTGATACCGTTTAAGCTCATCAGCTCTCAGATCGGGAAAGTGTGTGAGTGTGTGTGTGTGTGTGTGTGTGTGTGTGTGTGCGCGTGTATCATTAGGCCCTGCCGGACAGCTAATGGTCAGCTACATAAGGATCCTGTGAGTTCCACGGCTATAGAATTGCATTCTGGTTCGAGTTGCCCTTCTTTCGTTCACACTTCAGGTCGCCGTCACCTTTCAGAGCGGAGAGCGGGACCTTAGATTGAAAGGCAGCTGAATGTGAGCAGTGTTGGCTGTGGCGAAATGTCAGCAGACACCCTGACTGAACAGCTATTGACGGAAAGATCTGCAAAGCAAAAACCCAATTAAACAAATAGGCCATTTTAGCCTCGGGTACATCCTACTGCACAACACACCCTGTGCTCAACCTTATCAGTAATGACAAAAACACGGCAAAAAAGGCCCCAAATGATTCTTTCTTCACATAAAACAATAAAGCAGTGAGTTCTAATCACAATAAAATGTCTTACTTTATTTACAACCATAAATGTGGCATTAACTGAAAGTCCACATTTTGCACAAATCCTATCTCAATGCTTTGAAATCTCCATAGATGTTCACAATTTGATTAATGTGAGTCAAGTCTCTGGAGAGTGTGTTTGGATTGAGTCTTGACTCAATGGGGTGCGAATTTGAGTCAAGTCTTTAGTCACTTGGGTGTGAGATTGAGTCAAATCTCGAGTCTTTGAGGTACAATTCAGAGTCGAGTCTTGAATCGCTGAGTTTAGAATCAGCATATATAGCAAGATCCTTTCATGCACTTTTTATTGGCAGATAGAGTCGAGTCTTGAATCACGGGAGAAGGAGTCCAAGTCAAGGCAAGTGCACAGTGTTTAAGGGAAGGAGGTAGAACAGTTGAAACAGTTGGTTAGTCTGAATAACAGCACAATCGCCAATTACGAGCCAACCAGCAAGCCAGGCTAACATTTTGCCTCTTTTTTTAATAAAAGTAATGACTGCACACAACCCACAGGTAACGCAGTGCAAGGTTTTATTAATTTACTGCATCAAGATGGTAGTTATAATCTCATTAGTTCTCTTTGTATTTTTAGGTTGACTTTTCGTGAGTCATTTTTCCTGAGTCGCTTAAGTCCCTATCTGTGGCCATCATTGCCAGTAACTATAACTTCTAAGGTTTAATATTATACTAAACTATACGTTTATATTACAGTAACACTAATGGGTACCTTACAAGCATTGTGAACCTTAACAAGACTAAAAATAGTATATTGCTGCATCACACCAATGTCAATATACCAGTGTAGACAATATATTGCCCAGCGCTTGTTACAGGTTTAATGGACAGGGACGGTAGTGTGTTCCTTGGGGTCCACAACTGTGTGACTAAAACCAAGCAAACTTTCACCTGATGAAAGACAGAGAGGAAACAGTCACTCGTAGCACTTTAATGACTCTTTTCCCTGCTCTGTCCTGCCGGGCATTGGCTTGGAACTGCTCTGGCTTATTTCCCACGGTGATAGGGAAGTCAGCTGGTCTGATCACTGTAAAAAAAATATCCCTATAGGAGTCCACCACAATGCAGGGTATGATTTCAAAGCTTGTCTTTATGCATGTCCGACAATGATCACTGACAGCATCATAAAGTCAAATGGATGACGTGCTGTCATATCGTGAATAACTAATGGATACGTGGCAATGAAAGCTGACAAATGTAAATGGAACATGGCAGATGTACTAAATTGGAACTCTCTTTTTCCATATACGAATCTGTTCTGCACTAAATTAGGAAACACTGGATTTTCAGTAGATCAGTGCTAGAGCAAGGCCTGCAGTAATATGGAGATCCCATTGATTTATTTATTTTCTCCCCAGTTTCTCATGTCTAAATGCACCTGTTAGCAACCATTCCCCCATCACACGATGCCACCGATTCTGGAAGACTAGCACGTGCTTTCTCCAGATCACATAAATCAACTCCATCTTTTCAAAGTGCCACTAACACAACGCTGGACAGCTCAACACGCTTGGAGGAGATCACCAACTGCCAACTCTGTTATGCCAGCTAACGGACACCCATGCTGACTAGCATCAGACTGTGAGATGTGGGAACCCACCCAGACAAAGCGAGTGTCATTTTGAATTGAACTCACGATCTTCGTATGATAATGCCTAGACATCTGTACCACTCAGACGCTGGCATTCTGTTTGTAAAGTATAAATATACTTGCAGTAAATACTCTAGATAATTGTAAAAATGGTAAATAATGGGAGAAACAGGTCAAGCGTTCTGTTAAAGACATTAGATCTTACTGTAATAAGCAAAACTTGTTGAGACAGTGGCCAGTACTTCGTGCTGTCTCTGAATATTATAACCATGGTGATATATCCTCCCATAATTCCTTGCAGTTTTGTTAATTGTTAATTAATTGTAAATTTTTATCTAGACCTCATTTTGCAGTAGTTTTTGTTTTACATGTTATTTCTGGCCCATATATAATTTAGAATGCATTTCACATGTTTTGGACTTCAGTTAACAGGTCCATCCCATAATGTTATAATTGACATATATTTGCTTGTTGTTATCTTTTTAAATCTTACTAACTGGTATAATTGTGTGTAACTGTAATGTGATGTTCAATTCATGGTGTGAATGATGAACAGTCATATATTGTGAAAAATAGCATGACAGCAGTGTACATGAGCATTTACCTGTAGCTGGCTGGATAGATTTGCTGTATTTGCATGTATCTTGGCATCTTGTGTTACTTAGTGTAGCAAAACTGAGAGCCCTCAGACAGCTGTGAGTACACATTAGAGTACACATGAACATTAGAAATACAGGGGTGTGTGGAAAAAACTGCAGAAATACAGGAAAGTACTGCCATTTAATATAGTATGAATCCTGGAAATAAACTGAAGAAACTGATTTACTGTAATTTTTTCAGTGTTTGTACAGTGGAGACCCACCTCTGGGCTAAACTGATGAACTGATTTAAACTCACAACTCCATAAAATGTAATATAATTTTTGACCATATTGAAGGAGGAACTTGATTCACATTTATATACACTTACATGGTTAGTTTAATGTAAAGTCATTCATTGTGGTTTGGTAGTGAATGGAACTGGATGTCTGAAGAGTTTAGGGCCTCTAAAAGCTCCCTCACAGAGAATTATTAAATGAACTGGTTACTAATACATTGTGTGATGTCTGCAGCATCATTTTATTGCAAGAAGAGAAGGTTTTGGCCTTTTTATCCATTTGTGGTGGAGAGGTACATAACAGTTCCCAAAGAAGCCTTAGTTTTTCAGATTTAGCACTATTTCAAAATCATCAAGAGTACAAATAGACGCACAGAAGACGCGTATAGGTTCACTGGTCATTCTGGATGGTAAATGTGCCAATGGCCATAACCAAAACCTCACACTGTTGCTTGTATACACAGCTAGTTCTTATCATTAGCAGGCTGACTTTACCCCTCAGACTACCGACTTGGATGGAAGGTATGAAAGCTTGCGTTCATATAACAGTCTGTTATATTCTTTACTTATCCTTATCAGCTGATGACACATTTCCTGATTGTTATGTGGTAATGGTGATGTTATGTGGTCACACCCTGCCCACAGATAGCGGCCTGCTGTAGCTTACACATAAGGTGAGGTCAGTAGGCTTATTTAAAAGTGATTAACTAACCTCTTGCTGTATTTGCATGTATCTTGACATCTTGTGTTACTTAGTGTAGCAAAACTGAGGCCTCAGACAGCTGTGAGTACACATGAACATTAGAAATAAAGGGGTGTGTGGAAAAAACTGTAGAAATACAGGAAAGTACTGTCATTTAATATAGTATGAGTCCTGGAAATAAACTGAAGAAACTGATTTACTGTAATTTTTTCAGTGTTTGTACAGTGGAGACCCACCGCTGGGCTAAACTGATGAACTGATTTGAACTGTTCTCCCATAAACAAGGGTCCCACCTGAGCTCCCAAGTGGCGTAACCGTCTACGTTTTGGCCCCGTCATTGGGAGTTCAATCAGTGGTCGTGCTGCAGCCCTCGATGGCCAGGAGTCCAAGACAGCACAATATCCTCTAAGTGGGTAGGATGAGCCTCCCTGTCCCTCCATAACTCTGTTAGTTGGTGTAGCAGATTTGGTGTTTAGCATCCTCCTCCGAGCCGTCCAATGACATGTTAGCTTCAGTTCAGAAAGACAGAGTGATATTTCACGTGACTTAGAGGAAGCACAAGCAAGCCTTTACCCTCCCAGTGTTGGTGGTATCGCATGATGGGGGAGTCCAAGCTAGTGGCTGGAAACTGAGATGACTAAATTGGGAAAACACCCAATCTGCCATCCCTTATAGACTAGAGACACTGACGGACGGTTTGACATTGGAACCATTCCAAAATTCTGCACGAGATCTGATGAAAGTGGCGCCAAATTCAGCTATAAAAATCATAATTATAATAAAAATAAAACTTAAGAAGAACAATGGTGTGATTGCGTCTAATACGATATTATGACTGACACCATATTCTAGCAGTGGAGTTGTTAAATGTGCAAAAATGCAAATATAGAGGCAGAGAGCAATTAATAATGACTGTGTAAATAATAGCAACAGCAGGACAACAGAATGTGCAGTATATAATAAATAATGGGTATTTACAGTGGCAGGTGGGGTGCATGTTTAAAGTAGAGAAATTCAGTTTGTTTATGAATTGTGTTATGAGAAGAAAGAAGTTCAGTTCAGGGGTGTGTTTGTGTGTGTTGGGGACGGGGGAGGGGGTGCTGTACAGTTCATGATTCAGTTCTGATTGAGGAGGAATAAACTGTTTCTGGCATTGTAGGAACCTTTTGCCAGACGGGAGGAGGGAGAAGAGAGTCCATTTGTCATACGTGAACGTGTAAAGTGTACATTTGTCATACGTGAACAGCACAAAATAGTTCTCTGCATTTTATCCGTTCACCAAGTGAAGCAATGGGCAGCCAGGAACCGTACCTTGCTCAAGGGTACCTCAGTGGTGCCACTGGCAGTCCTGGGATTCAAACCCACAGCCTCCTGATCACAGGGGCAACTCCTTAATCACCAGGACACCAGCTGCCTCAAGAGGGTGTGTGAGGGGTGGAGTAAACGTGCAGTAAAGCTGACATTACAATACAGAGGAATGGACAAAGTCTAGTTTTCTGATTGGGGGTCTCTCATGTCCTTCTTGTGTTCAAATGTGAATATGGAGTGTTTAAGATTTCAGTATATTTCTGTACGTCGATGGGGAAACTGGCCGTGCCTCTCCTTAAAAAGTAGAAGAGGGGCGGGATCAAGCGTCACTCGGAGCGCAGCGATTGGTTGGTAGCCTTTGAGAAAACGGTATGTACATGAATAGCGGAGCAGAGATGTTGTTCGGGGCGCAGCGATTGGCTGGAAGGCCTCCAATGAAAGCCCGTCCTTTAAGTATCTGGGCGGAGGCGTTGTTTTGGAGCGCAGCGATTGGCTGGAGGGCCGGGTATAAAACGGCGGCCCACGCTGCTGCGTGAGGTTGTGATTTGAGTGAGAACCTAGCGGGTCCGTGGAGAGCGTTAGTTTAAACAGACTCCAGCTTTCTTCAGACGCTAAACGACACTAATGAAGGAGAGGAGGACCTGCCAGAAACTCTCGATCCAGCCAGGGATGGACCCGAGTCAGAGTGTGAAGTGTAAGATAGTGGTGGTGGGGGACAGCCAGTGCGGGAAGACCGCCTTACTGCACGTTTTCGCCAAGGACTGCTTTCCAGAGGTGAGGACACACACCTCCGCCTCCATTACTGGAGTCCTGCTTTCACTTTGACTTAGTGTTTTACCTCAGAGTTCAGTGCACTCTCATTCCATACTGTCTGAAAAACTTTCTCTCTAAAGTCTTGTTGTTTTTTTTGTGTAGAATTACGTCCCGACCGTATTCGAGAATTACACGGCAAGTTTTGAAATTGACACCCAAAGAATCGAGCTCAGTCTGTGGGACACATCAGGTAAGTGATTTTCATGTCTTTGCTGAAGACTGACCTCACTTTCTTTAAATAAATGAAAGGGTTAAACCGTGTGTGAGTGTTAGACAGAGAGAGAGAGA
>JBBPCZ010127472.1:0-24166 GCA_037974445.1 Brycinus macrolepidotus | reverse complement strand
ATAACCCACTTGTACAAACCGTCCTTTGACAAAAAATAGCAGGTAATGTAGCTTAACTCATGTTAGCTAATATCATTCAGGTGCTCGTGTTCGTATCATAAATACTGTACGTGTTTTCCACTTACCGTGCAGTGTCTATGAAACAAGTTTTTTCATTGACATTAAACATTAATCAATAACTAAAAGAAATAAAGATAAACAACTGCAGGTACTTCTGTTTTATACATCCGGTTGCTAAAATGTTGAACTAAAACAGCGAGAGGTTAAATCTCAGCTGCTCTGTTGTTAAGTGCTTGTGGAGCCGTCTCCATAGAAACCGCTACAGAGCCAATCCGTCGCTGTGCACAAATAAACCCACTAGAGGACGCTCCATTCAAACCTTTCAATGAAAACCAACATCTGGACAAAGTATTGGGACTCCTGACCATTACACCAAACAGGAACTTCAATGACACTGCATTCAGATACATAAACTTTAATGTGGAGTTGGTCCCCTCTTGTAGTTATAGCAGCTTCCACTCTTCTTGGAAGGCTTTCCACAAGATGCTGGGAAGTTTCTGTGGGAATTTGTGCCGGTTCATTCTGTAGAGCATTTATTAGGTCAGGCACTGATGTTGGACGAGAAGGCCTGACTCGCAATCTCCGTTCCAGTTCATCCCAAAAGTGTTTGAGAGGGTTCAGTTCAGGGCTCTGTGGAGGCCAGTCAAGTTCTATCACACCAAACTCATTCAGTCATGTCTTTCTGGGCCTTGCTTTGTGCACTGGAGCACAGTCAGGCTGGAATAGAAAAGGTTCTTCCCCAAGCTGTGTCCACAAAGTTAGAAGCATGGCGTTGTCCTAAATGTCTTGGTATGCTGAAACATTAAGATTGCCCTTCACTGGAAGTAAGGGGCCATCTGAATTCAACAATTAAGAGGTGCGTCCTAATACTTTTGTCCATATAGTGCACTTCTATTCGGCCTGGATTTTAAGGTGGTAGTGAACGGTTAATGGCTATAGTTAGTAGACTTCAGTGGTACAACTGTAGAAGCTTCTGAGATTAAGATTAAGGTCAACTGTAGCCACAATTTGTCCTCAAGACCAATCAGTCTACCAGTACATGACTAAATACAGGTTTCAGTCAAACTGTTACACAAGGAGACCGCCAGGGGTCAGCACTGTCCCACTTACACCCTGCACAGTTCTGCACTACAAATGACATCTTGGAAAAGCTCCCTTGCTCTGAAGGAGCTTCACACATGTTCAACACGAAGACATTTCCTATAGCCATTAAATCTCAAATCTTCATTCGCTCCACTGGAGGCCCCCCATTGCTCTTTTTCAGAAGCCAGAGGTCTACTATCAGGTACTAAACTACCTCAAGATTATAATACCGCAGCTCTGCACAGTGAGTTTACTAGATTCATCACAAGTCCACAATCTCACCCCATGCACTACGGCATTTGAACATTGCACCCCTGTTTTCTCCATTCTTCATTGGTGATTAATCTTATTCTATTACATGCAAAGGTTTGGGTGCCCATGTTCAAATTGCACATTTTCATAGGGAAATTAAGTCAATAAGTGTATGCTTTACACATGCGTGCACACTTAAACACACTGTTACCTTATTACATTACTTGTTGAATTTAAGCTGTTAGAAAAAAGCATAACATTTGAACTGTGAAAACATTATGGTACATTTTCTCTCTCTCTCTCTCTCTCTCTCTGTCTGTGTGTATGTATATATATATATATATACACACACACATATGTGTGTGTGTGTGTGTGTGTGTGTGTGTGCGTGTATGTGTAAATCTCAGTAAATAAATGAAAATTGTACACTAATATTAACAGAAAAATGCCATGTTTTAGTTTGTTCCCTGTGCAGGATTAGAAACATTAAATATTCAAACTTTTGTACACACCTGTAAAGAAGTGTTTTAGAGGTGGGCAAAAGTCGCTACACCATGACCAAAAATCACAAAAAAAAACAAGAACCAGGTATTTTAAATGACCAGACTATAAATAGTCAATTTTGATTTGGAAAAAAAAATACATACACACACATACACACACATAATTTTACTCTTCCAGAATGAGACCTTTGGACTTGTGCCAGCTGTGACAAACAAACAAAGACGTCAAATGTTTAAATGTTTAAGCAATAGAGCAAAAGATGACCAAACCACAATAAGTCCAAAAAGAGGAACCATCTGTGTCTTTATGAATCATACCCCTCACAGACACACTTTTATGAGCATGTGGGAGGCTCTTTCTGATGCCTGACTATAACAGCCCACAGCAGTGATGCTTACGGTAAAAAAAAAAAACAAACAGATGAGAAACACAGTGCTCTAAAAAACAAAGGCGCCAGAAAAGGTCCTTAAAGAACATTTCAATAGCTTTCCCCCCAAAAATCTTTAGTTATTATTTTCAATTAACGATTAATAAAACGTTTTTCTTGAATACACATAACAAAGAATTACGTGCAGAATACAAACAGATAGGGTATATGGAAAAAAACAGATAAAGGAAGGAATGATCATAAAGGTTGTATATACATCCAATATCTTTAACAGCTTTTTTATTTTTCAGTCCATGCAGCGTTTTGAAATATGCATCCAATACATGGGATACAGACTGAGAATGGTCGGATCAGATCTCTAAGATAAAGGTTTGTGCCAGAGTTTGTTTGTTGTTGTCGTGAAGCAAGTGGATTATTTGTTACTGCTTATGTTTGTTCAGGGAGCAAGGTTGGTTCACACCACAGACAGATATGGGTTATTTGCAACCACAACTGTGAGCCATCATGGAAGAACACAAAGAATTGGAACTGGAACCTCTCCAAGGTTTCCAGCCATGGCCTAATCTCCTGCATCTGCTCTTGATGGTTGATTACGACAGACAATGATTTGGACGCTTTCCCTTGTATTTACAAAGGAAGAGACAACCTGTTGACTTAAAACACATGAAGCCATCAGAAAGGTGTTTTAGAACTGAAAACCTGTTTTCTTTCAACAACTTATAATGGATCTACTGGCCAGGTGCTTCAGTGCAGAGATTACGTTAAAAAGCACTGGCATATTTTTCTGAACAAGCATCCATTCTTCTGTGGATATGCTCTAAAGCAGAGGTCCCAAACCACCAGGCCGCGGACCGGTATCGGTCCGTGAGTCATTTGGTACCAGGCCGCACAGAAAGACAGAATAAAAATATTTTATTGATTATCAGAGTCTGAAAGATCTTTTATTTTGAATAAACGCTCGTCTCAGTTATGTGGTACAGTACATAAAAAATTTATCCCACAAGCTAGCAAAAAGGAGTAAAAAACAAACGTCTTTGGGGAGCTTCTTCGTATTTTTACGCACTTTGTTTTTAGTTGTATCTATACCGGTCCGTGAAAATATTGTTTTACATTAAACTGGTCCATGGCGCAAAAAAGGTTGGGGGCCGCTGCTCTAAAGAACCCTTTGGCACTTGGATTAGTGCTCTGGATTTATTCATTATCTGAATCACTTACACCAACTAGGGTCACAGCCCCTATTCCAGTTCTCATAAAGCAAAAGGTAGAGAAACACACCGTACAGGCCATCAGTCCATCAGAGTGCAGACACACTTACACCACAGCTTCCAGCAAAATATATAAACTCCAACACCCTGGCTACTGGAGACAGGGCCTTTTTGTTGTAGCGGAACAGTGCTAACCACTGCACCACCCACAATCTGCATTTCTAATTGACTTTCTGAATGTTTTAAATTTAGGGACAAACAGTGTATTAGACATGTTTTAAACAGGGGGACAGTCTGGGTAAAGGATCTATAACATAAATAGAAAATATTTGTGGCAAGACAAAAGATGAGCTGCAGAAACCCAGCTGAACGAATGAATGTGGAATAATTGTTGGGCACTGGCCACAGTGTCTGATGGGTAGATGGAAGAAATTACCCATGTCTGACAGTGCCAGCGGCCAGAGCCCTTTGGAGAGGCAGGAAAGAAATGAATTTGAAATGTATACAGATGTATAAAACGGCCTCAAACCACAGTGCTGTTATCTTCCAGAGCAGTGTTTCTCAGCCCAGTCCTTAGAGAACCTCCACATTTTTGCTCTATCCCAGCTCCAAACACTCTTGAATCCACAGGGCAAAATTGCGAGGCCTGACTAAAAAAAGTGAATGGGCTGAATTTATTTAATTCAAATGTGTACACTTTTCACAGTTGACTTTTCACAGTTGACTTTTTTGGCATAAATTGTGCTAATATATTTTCCATGTGGAATAATGCACACATTTGTATCAAGTAAATTCAAGAGCACTACTGATCAATTTTGAGGATATGGAATATACCTAATATTGGATTGCAATGCCAGTGGTGTTTTGCCATTAAAAACCCATTAAGTTTAGAATATGGCATAATCTGGGTCCAAGAAAAAAATTCTTTATTTGTGTCATGGCCACATCTCAGGTGCCACGCCCCCAGCCATGTGAGTCACCAGAGATCTGAGCCTGGCTCCTCCCTTTCCCCCATGGCATTTCTGGTAACGGTGTGCGATACTACAAAATTTGGTATCGACCCGATACCAAGTAAATACAGGGCCAGTATCGCCGATACCAATACTGATATCGATACTTTTTAATAATTAAGGTGGATGAATCATCAAATTGCTAAATCTGAATTAATTTGCATGACCTTTAAGTGTTTTTGTGATTTTTAATTAGTTAATTGGTTTAATTAGTTATTAATTAGTTAAAACCCAGGACAGAATTTGGGCAAAGTTATAAATTAAAAATACTTTATTATCATAATAATAACAATAGAACAATAACAAAACCATTTTTCTTAAATAAAGTACACAAAATTATCGCTTTGAACTACAAAAATAAAACAAAATTTCTCCCCTTCAGTGTACTTCTTTTCAGACTTTGAAAAAAATAATTAAACAAAAAATGAGTGAAAATACAGTAAATAAAGTGCAAATAACTAAACAACCCCTAAAGCCTTGAGTTCAAAGAAATATTCCCAGAAGACCCCCTGTCGGGGGTGGGGGGGTCTGCGTCCTGGGTCTGTCGGGGTCAGGGGGTAGGGGATTTCTCTCCTCCTCTCTCCGTTTCTGTAGCTCGGTGTTTTCTTTCTTATGATTTTTCATATACTTACATACATTTGTAGTGTTTCCACTGTATCTTACAGCCTTTTTACAAATTAGACAGCTTGCTGTTGTTTCATTTTCGGCCTGAAAATATCGCCTCTTCCTCTCTGCCATTCCTCTGCTCAGTCTCTGCGGGGGCGCTGCTGGCCAGGCTTGCTCGCGTTTGCCTGGCGCTCCTGAGTCACGTGACAATACAACATCAAAACACAAGAGAGGGGAGGATTAGCTGATTGTGCTCCGTGCTGTGACTGGAGCAGCCGCGGGGTTCTTCTTCGTTAATAAGAAAGACGGGGGCCTCCGCCCGTGCGTCGACTATCAGGGGCTAAACAAGATCACTATCAAGAACCGTCATCCACTCCCGCTTACCAGCACCGCCCTGGACTCCCTATCTGGTGCTACCATCTTTTTAAAACTGGACCTACGCAGCGCCTACAACCTCGTTCGCATCAGGGAAGGTGGAAGACGGCTTTCATAACTCCCACCGGCCACTACGAGACCCTGGTAATGCCCTTCGGCTTGTGTAATAGTCCGGCAGCGTTCCAACAGTTCATTAACGACGTGCTACGCGACATGCTGGGTAGATAGTGCTTCGCCTACTTGGACGATATCCTCATATACTCGAACACACCCAGCATGTCAGTGCAGTACTTAAGAGGCTGCTGACCCATCAACTGTTCTGCAAGTTGGAAAAATGGGCTTTCCACCAGCGCTCCACCACATTTCTGGGGTTTGTTATATCAGCCCACGGTGTGGCCATGGATCCCCAGAAGCTGGATGCTGTGCCTAATTGGCCTCTACCCAATACACTTAAGCAGCTTCAGTGTTTTCTGGGGTCTGCTAACTTCTACCGATGCTTTATCCGGGGCTTCAGTTCAGTTGCGGCGCCTCTAACTGCTCTCACCAAGCCATCCAGGACCCACTTCACTCTCAGCCTGGATGCCGTCAAAGCCTTTCACCATCTCTGCTCCCTCTTCACCTCAGCTCCTATACTCATCCACCTGGACTCTACCAAGCCATTTGTTGTGGAGGTGGACGCCTCCGATGTGGGCGTAGGAGCCATCCTCTCCCAGCGAGGTCTGGACCAGAAACTGCATCCTTGCAGTTTCTTCTCCAGAAAATTCAATCCCACTCAGCCGCAGTATGGGGTAGGGGCCCGCAAGCTGTTGGCCATCAAGTGGGCTCTGGAGGAATGGCGTCACTGGCTACAGGGCGGCAGTGACCCGTTCACGGTCTGGACCGACCACCAGAACCTCATCACTATACAGCAGTCAAAACAGCTCAACCCCAGGCAGGCGCGGTGGGCACTGTTCTTCGAGCAGTTCCACTTCATACTATCATACCTTCCGGGGCCGAAGAACACCAAGGTTGATGCCCTCTCACGCCAACACCAAGCTGAGAGTCCCCGGGCAGAACCCGCGCCTGTTCTGGAACCTCACCTCATCCTCTCTCCTCTCCAGTGAGAGTTAGAAGATTGAGTCCGCCAGGGGCAGACCTTGGAGCCCCCACCGGCAGACACCCGCCTGGACACCTCTTCGTGCCCACTGCCCACCGCTCGGAAGTCCTGCAGTGGGTCCATTCCTCCGCCGTAGCTGGCCACCCCAGCCACTCAAGAACTCCCTCCCTCCTACAACGCGCCTTCTGGTGGCCAAGTATGGCGGTGGATACCAAAGGTTTCGTCCAGGCGTGCGCGGTGTGTGCCAGGGCCAAGCCTGCCAACCAACCTCCTGCTGGTGACCTCCAACCTCTTCCAGTCCCTCGCCAGCCCTGGTCACACATCACCTTGGATTTCATCACCGGCCTGCAGGACTCCAATGGAAAGAACACCATCCTTACCATTGTTGACCGCTTCTCCAAGGCCGTGCACCTGGTGGCACTCGCTGGACTCCCCACTGCCAAAACACCTGCCGAGCTGGTACTCGAGCATGTAGTCCGCCTGCATGGGTTCCCCCGGGACATCGTCTCGGACAGAGGGCCCCAGTTCACTGCCGAGTTCTGGAAGGCTTTCTGTCGTCTGATCAATGCCACCGCCAGTCTCTCATCAGGGTACCACCCTCAGACTAACGGCCAGACGGAGCAGACCAACCAACAGCTGGAGCACTTTCTGAGATGCTATGTCGCGAATCGTCAGCGCTCCTGGGCGCGCTACCTCACTTGGGCCGAGTTATCTCACAACCTCCTCACCTCCTCTACCACCAGACTGAGTCCATTTGAGGTATGTAACGGTTTCCAACCATCGGAATTCGAACATCAAGAACCGGAGGCTGACGCACCGTCCACCTAACAGTTGGTCTGCAGGTGCCGGCGGCTCTGGCAGCAGGCCCGCGCTGCCATCCTATGAGCCAACAGATGTTACACCACCCAGCACCCAGCAACAGATGGCTCTCCACCCGGAACCTGCACCTCAACACCGAGTCAAAGAAGGATGGTCCTGGAGAGGGGGGTACTGTCACACGCACCAGGCACGTGAGGCGCACGAGGTCTCGGCAGTGGCTTCATCACGTGTATATACACAGGAAGCAAGTGTTTCCCGGTGCTCAGTCATTGAGTTCCTATGCCAGCCCTTCCAGTGTTGGTTCATCCTCGGTACTGTGAGTTCTCCGGTCATCTCGCTGGTATATATCGATATATCGATACCAATGTGTCATAAACGACGGAAACGCACCTGAACCAAAGTTAGCCCAGTGTAGTGTAGTGGGAAGAACCCAGTCGTGATCCCCCCACCACTATTCTCTGGCACTTTTGTTTCTCCCACTTACCTGATCAGTAACGCCTGTTCTGCATTTCTTTTCTCTCTACTTATACTCAGCCAGAGTTAGAATCTGCTGTCCGTTCACCTTCATGCCTCTGATTAGTGTGGTGTGGTTTTGCTTTGTTAAGTTGTCTGTTTATCTCTCTCACAGAGTTCTGAAAACTGTATACCTGGCTCCTCTTCAACACAGAAGACGTTAAACGGGGTTGAATTAATGAGCTGGGCCTGGCGTCTCCTCAGTGTGTGCTAAAACATCACATCACAGTGGGCTTTGCAAAGACGGTTTCTGTTACTTCTCACTTTTTTGTCAAGCTGGAGTGGCTTCTGTTTTTTAGCAACTGAGCTGTGTCGTCACTATTGACGCTGCAGCACTGGACTGCTTTCGTTTAGTTCACATGTTGTGCTGATTTATCCTCAACTTTGTTCATCTGTGCCAGTCTGCTCCCTCAGTAATTCACATTGCTCTCAGAACTTGTTGAGTTCTCGTGTTTTGCTCAGGTTGCTGCCAATAAAGCTTCACAAGTATTTCCTGCGAGTGCATCTCCTCAAAACACACCATGCACTATGATAATTTGTCACTTACACAGTTATACAAGTACAACATGTAGTGAAATGTGCCCCTGAAACGTCCAAGAGATTGAAGGCTAAAATTTAGTAATAAATTTAGTTATAATGAACAGTTAGTTCATTTAGAGAACAGTTAGTGAAAAGTTGTGGTGTTGTGTCCTGGTTAAGAGTCTTGTGGTCTGAGGATAAAAGCTCCTGCTGAGCCTCTCTGTTTTGCCCATAATACCTGAAGCGTTTTCCTGATTTCAGCAGGTCAGACAGACAGTTACTGGGTGAGACGAGTCTCTGATGATCCTGGTTGCTCTGTTCCTGCATCTTCTGGTATAAATGTCCTGCAGAGCCGGTAGAGTGGATCTGGAATAGCATTCCGCCGATCGTGTCACTTTCTTTAGTCCCTTAATGTCCTGCGCAGAGCTGTAATGCATTTTATTTTTACTGCACCTTTTAAATGAAAGCTCAAAACTTTACACAAGTATTAAAATAATAATTAGAAATAAAAGATCCATTTTGTACAATTGGCCTGAAAAATAAAGGGCAAAGAAGACAGGGAAAATTTATAAAAAAATCAAATATTTAAAAAAAGATTAGAAAATTAATATTAGATAACATGTTATATAATGTAATTGATGTTATAGTAAAAACTGTTAGAAAAGAGAAACAAAGAAAGCTTTAATTCTACATTAAATATGTATGTTTTAAACTGCTTTTTAAAAGTGGGCGTGTGAGCGGGTTGCGGTCCGCGGGAAGAGGGTGTGATCGACACTGTTGCTCTGATCTGGGATCTTAGACATATAATTGTAAATTCTCTGGTGGTCCCAGAAGACTGTTGAGGGAAACACTGTTTCAAATACTTAGTTCTCTCTCTCTCTCTCTCTCTCTCTCTCTCTCTCTCTCTCTTTCTCTAAGGGGGCTGAATTAGGCTCAGGACAGAGTTCCTTCTGTTATCACACATCTCTACTTACACACACATACACACACACACACACATACGCACTCACACTCTTCGGATCCTCTTCCTGCCAGAGTTCCTATGGGGGCTGAATTAGGCTCAGGACAGAGTCCCTGTTATTATCACACATCTCTACAATCACACAAACACACAAACACACACACACACACACACTAAAGGGAGGTCTTGTCTGTTTGCCATAGTTGTATGTGATGAGTGTGGTTTGTAGTTTTATGAAAGAAAGAGAGCACAAACATGTATATTAGCCTGCTATTCACCAAAAGACACTTTATTGGGAAGTTTCTAGTTTTCTTCTTGAAACACATAAATGCTGGTGCATGGTGCATTTCTGTAGTAGTGAAAAGAATAAGACAGTGAGAGAAAAAAATGGAAATCAGATTTGAAATTTTGCATATTTACATGAAATAAATTGGTGTTAATTTTTTTCAGTATAATCCATAAAGAGACTGGACAGGCCCGAGGATGAGTTGGTGTGGAATTACCCAGCTGTTCTGAACTCTGGAGGTTTTTATTTATTTTGTCGGGACTGTCATTTTGTCTTATTGCAGACTCATAGCAGCGGATGTCTCTGACATACCATGCTGGATTTATTGTCTCTGAGCCATTAATTCCCCTGGAGTTTTTTGCAGTGTTTTTTTTTCTGTTTTGTTTTTTCTCTGTTATTCTAATGGAACTTTTTTTAATTAAGTCTTTGTATATTTTACATTACTTTTAGCTGTGTGAACTTTAACGACTTAACGACATAAATTTGTACAACTCTTGTTATGGCAAAGTGTTTTCCTCTATCTTTGGGTAAAAATCTGAGTGGAAACATTTTTAAGGAGGTTATGCATCTTTGAGAGAGTACTCTATGATTACGCTGAAACCAAAATTGCAGCTTTGGAGACACGGGACTTGGATAGACATGTTGTGGCCTCTGAGTAAGCTGAAACTATGAAAACATTTCAGCCTGGAGAAGATAACAGCACCCTCATCCTAGCATTGAAAATACACACAGAGACAGCCTGAGGGCAGTGAGTGAGGTGGCTGTTTGTTTTCTTACAGTCCTGAAGCAACACTAACAATCCTCTTTTGTGACTCTGCTGAATTCTTGAACTGAAAGCTGAGACTTCCCTTTGTTGTTCTATGTCCTGCATTGCTTTTTATGAGTTTAGATACAGGGATAATGGCGACTGACTCAATCGCTGTTTGAAAATGAATTATTTAAATGTAGGTTGGTTTATTGCATGCTTTGGTTGAGCTACTGTTGTCTTGAAGGCAAATCTACTGCATCAGCGTGGCCTGTATTTAGTAACAGACCCAGTGTCACACTTTCACAAACATCAACAGTCAGAATGACGGGGACACAATGATTAATAAAATCTCCCTTTCCACTATTAGTTACCAAGCACCTGCCTTCAACAGCTTTGATATTTTAGTTGATATGATGTTTCTTCCTCCTGCCTTTTTAGCCCTGTGAGAAAGGGGTAAACCTATTTAGGTTACAGATTAGTAAAAATCCCCCACATATCTTATAGGGAACCCTCGCCTGAGTATTGAGGAGTCTGCGTCACGCCCCCCTGTCTCCACGTGCGAGGTTTAAATTTGCAGTGAGTGGTGGAGCTTCAGTTCCAGAGTTGTCTCGAGACCCCCGGACTGGGGTCTAATACTATCGGGTCCTACCCTGCCAAAAGTGGATGTCTCTCATTGGCTGTAAGAGGGAGTGACTCTTATCAAAGAGCCTGGAGGAAGAGCTGTCGAGTGGACCGCTGTGGTTAAAGACTCAGCTGCATTTGTGTTGTGGCTCATACGGAGTGCTGTTTTGAGTTCCTCATTAAAACCTCTGTACTAACGGTGATTCCTGCATTTGCGTCCACCTTTCCCTGGTAGACATGACAATTTCAAAGATTCTTTTTTTTTTGTTTTAAAAGTAAGTAAGAGAGCCTGAGAGCCTAGTTTGTAAAAAACATGAATAAAGTTGTGAGCACAGCACAGCAGTTGATATTTGATTATGGAATCAGCACAGAATTCACTATTCAAACTGCTGTTCTGTTTGTGCTGTTTTTTTGGGGTTTTTTTTGTCATTTGCCTGTTTTTAGGATCACTTATTGATTTATCCATAACTATCAACAACAGCCATGAAATTCATACAAGGAATGTATCGGGGGGTTTTTTTCATACCTAAGATCTGATTCATAATTCAGAACCCTAGTCATGGCCTTGCTTTGTTTACACACTCTGCATATCAGAATAAATCACTATTTAATGACTAAAAACAAATCATTTTGTCCTGATTTATAATTTTTTCCAAACCTGCTTACTGTTCCAGCCCTTCTGTTTTTGGGTTTGTCGTCAGCCCCTCTAAGGATGACAGTCCCTTTAAGGACCCAGAGAGGAAGAGGAAAATACTTTTACATGGTTAAATGGTTGTAACCACTTAAAGAAGCTTCTTTAAAAAAAAAAAACTGAGGGTTTTTGCTGAGGGACATGTGCTCAGACTCAGTTCAAGCTCTTCCATTAGCACAGCTCGGTCATGCCGTGGGACGGAGGTCACTTTCCTTACCTACTCCATCGCACAGCTTAATCACAGGCTTGTATTTTACCCCAAATAAGGACAAAACCTCAAGACTCAAGTTTTTTAGAGCTTAATTTAGCAGGGTCATAAAAGCCATTCCCAGTTAAAATAAGATAATAATGCCACCACAACTCAGCATTAACATCAAGAGACGGGTTCTGCAGCCACGCTGGATGGCTATCTGATTGCTTTTCCAGGCTGGTCAGCCGGCCGCTTGGAGAGGCTTGTGTCACCGGTGCTGGGAATTGGCAGTGTGGGGGAGTCAGTGCTCAGCAAGGTAAAAGTAATTGTGCAGATGCTGAGTGAAAACTCTCAGTTGAACCATCCAGGCTTAATTTAACCCAGAGGTCAAACATCTGTCAGGAGGAAACTATGGGAAACAGTTCAGAAACGACCTGAAGCAGTCTAATCTTCTTACCTCCTTATGTTCCAGGAACACTGTGTCAGTGGGGAATATATGTCGTTTCAACCAGGCTAGTTTGAACATCTGATCTAATTTGCATGCATCAGGCCTGCACTCAAGTCCTGAGAACAGCAAAAGCAAATGTTTGAAGAGGAAGACCTGTAGCATTCAGACTTGGAAGGGAAGTCGTGTCAGACTGTTACAACACCACTCTCTGTAAAGCTGTTTACAATCAAAGGCAGCTGAAACGGCCTAATTAGGAGGGAGGCAGGAGACATGGCTTTACGTTCTGACTGATCAGCCCTGTGTGTGAGCAGCTCTTTGGTGTGTGGAAAATGAGGCCAGGCTTTTTGGATGGAAGTGTGTTACAAAGAAAGAGACAGAGAGAGAGAGAGAGCGAGCGAGAGATACAGAGAGAGAGATCATGTAAAACAGTACAGTAGATGCTGGCCTCCTCCACACTGGTTCTTTTTTCTGTGTTTCTGCAGCTGATCTAAAAGGTTGAGTGGAGAGGAGAGGAAGTGGCTGCCAGCCAAGAGGCAAAGCAGGGTGAAGCTGGCCAGCAGTAGTGTGAAACCAGGGAGAAACTGGGAGACAGCAGTCTCTGGGAGAACACACACACACACACACACACACACACACACATTTGTTTTTATCCAATGGTCTCTTTTTTATAATTATAATGTAATAAAAATATATACAGTTATATGCAAAACTTCAAACACCTCGTGGTCAAGGTACACACCCTCTACAGAGAGCATGCTTACATTTTCCTTCATCATTTTTATTTATTTGTTGAGTTTAACATATTGGAAAGAGTAAAACATAATATATACCATGACTTCTGCATGGATGCACTTTGTGATTTTATTTTTTCCCCAACATGTTAAATTCAGCAAATATAAAAAGTAATTGTGTATTACAACGGGCAGTAATTTGTTCTCTGTATAGGATGTGTATTAGACACACACACATCATTTTATAACATTGATTCATTTTCAGGTTTTTCTTCATGCAGGTCACATTAAGAAGCTAAATGAAGGATCACACACACACACATACACACACACACACACACACACACACACACACACACACCCACACACACACACATACACACACACACACACACACACACACACCCCAACCTTGTATATACTGTACTCACATTTTATCAGCTCTACTGACCATATAGGTGCACTTTGAAGTTTACATATGTATGACAGAGAAGAAATATGTGTATGTATATAATACAGATAGGACATATTATTATGTCCTTATTATTAATAAATGTTATATAAGAATGCTCATAAAAATATTAAAATTACTTTGAAAATTTATGACAGGAAGTGTACATCCCACATTGTTTTCAAAATTGATTTCTTTCTGGTTCATTGACAGGCGAGTCTCTAGAAACAAAGACTTGATTTATAAAGCATTTAATGAAGCAGGTCAACAAAGCGAAGCCAAGCTCTTACGTCAAACAGTTTATTGAGTGTAATATGCAGTGGTTCACAGTGTCATTATCAAAAAATCCAAAACCACGCTCGCGGAGTTTATGGTTTTACTGGCATAAGATTACGGTTGTGGTTTTAAAGCTCTTACACTCTACAGCAATCTGTTTGTTAGTGTCTCACACTTTATTTCAGTGACTTCTGGAGCCTTTAAAAATTGGGAACCAATAAATATGGAAACCAATAAAACCTCTTAATAACAGAGAGGTATGTGAGTGTAAAAATGTGCTGAGTATTCTGAAACTCTGTTATGGCGATAAAGATTTTTTTTTTTTCTTTCCGTGATAACGACCTTGACTAACTTTATTTTTTTCTTTTGTTATAATTCTGTAAAAAACACGTGGAAAAAATGCAACTTGGCTGAGCTAATCTTAAATTTTTAGAGTGAGAAATGGAAGCTTGGACCCACTAATGGTTCCTTGTCATGCAAGGATTTATGCACTTCTAATGCTGTGAATCTCAGACCTCACTACGATTTAGGTTCATTACAGTTATTTAAATGAGTCAGTGCACCATTTCTACCACAATTCAATTCAGTTTCATTCTTTTGAGGCAGTTTATATGTACTTATGCACTAACACACAAATGTGAATGGAGGAACTATTTACACAGTAGTGGAATTTTGTAGTGGAAACACAACACCACAAACAATAACACAATATATTTATTATTACAACCCCATTTCCAAAAAAGATTGGAAAAAATTGTTGATTGCAAAATCTAGATTTCAAAACATTTTGGACAAGGATATGTTTACCCCTGTGTTGCATCACCTCTTCTTTTAGCTTCTACTGTGAAATTTTGGGAATTGAAGAGATACATTTTGAAAGTGAAATGTTATCCCATTCTTGCCTGATTTAGGATTTCACCTGCTCAACAGTTTTATTAAATGCCATTATATTTTCAATGAGCGACAGGTCTGGACCATAGACATGCCAGTTTAGCACTCAAACTCTTCTACTATGGAGCCACGCTGCTGTAATATGTGCAGAAGGCAGTTTGGCATTGTCTTGCTGAAATAATCAAGCCCTTTCCTGAAAATGACATTATCTGATTGGTAGCATGTTGCTCCAAAACCTGTAGAAATTGATCAGCATTTATGGTTCATTCCCAGATGTGCAAACAGCCCGTGCCATGTGCACTAATACCCCCATTTCATCACAGATGCTGGTTTTTGAACTGTGCGCTGATAACAAGCTGGAAGGCCCCTCTCCTGTTTGGTCCATGATTTACAAAAAGCAATCAAGAAGACAATCAGCACCTTCAGTTCAAGGCATCACAACATTTTCACAACCTAACAGCTCCACTTAAACATGCGTTCCCATTTTCTAAGTGTATGATCTCCTCACACTCCAGCGTAGTTTCTACCACACATGCCAAAGGCCCCCAGGCTCTCAGAAGTTCTCTTCAGTCTTCTTCAACTCAGTGCAGTGATCAAAGCCTGCACCCACATGAGAGCAGTTCAGTACAGTCTGAGCTCAGCCACAAAGCTCCTCTTATTTTCAGATGGCTCAGACAATGAGCATTTCATTCTGCCATTCACTCAGTCAGCGGCAATTTCTTTTGATATTTGTGGTGAAATGAATAAAATAAATGAAAACCATTACTATCTATAATTTACTTTTCAAAATCCAGTTTTTGTCGTCCATGCATGTATGCCTCTTTGACTTGTGACTACAGGGGAAATCTTTCTGTTGTTATAGAACCATTTTTTTTCTCTCCATAGAAGCTCTCCATAGAAGTATATATAAGAGGTTTTTCACCATCGAGAAGCATGTAGGCATTCAAATGGTTCTTTGAGTTTTCACACTTTCAAATATATAAATAGGCATATATAAACTATATACACTCATCAGACATAACATTAAAAGCACTGACAAGATAATCAAGACATTGATTATCTTGTTTCAGTGGCACCTGTCAAAGGGTAGTATATGTTAGGCAGCAAGTGAACAGTCAGTTTTTGAAGTTGGTGTGTTGGAAGCAGGAAAAATGGGTAAGCATAAGGATCTGAGCTGGCAAGGGCGAAATTGTGATGGCTGAATGACTGGAGTATCAGAGTATCATTAAAAAAACAGGTCTGGTGGGGTGTTTCTAATATGCAGTGGTCACAGTTTCTACCAAAAGTGGTCCAAAGGAGGATGACTGGTGAACCGGGAAAGGGTATTGGACAAGGCTCATTGTTGATTTTAAGGAGAGAAGACTTGCTTGTGTGGTCCAGTCACTCAGAGGAGCTACTGTAGCAAAAACTGCTGAAAAAGTTCATGCTGGTTATTACAGTTATTAAAGTTGTCAGAACATACAGTGCCTCATGTTTTGCTGTGTATGGGGCTGCGTTGTCACAGAGCATTCAGAATGAACGCCTAAAGCAACTACAATGGACATGTGAACATCAGAACTGGACCATGGATCAGTGGAAGAAGGTGAAGGTGACCTGGTCTGGTGAATCACTGCTGCAGAGCCCTTCATGGTTACAGTATTCTCTAATGGCAGTGGCCTCTATCGGCAGGATAATGTGACCTGACAGACTGTAAAAACTCTTCAGTAATGGTTTGAGGAACATGACAAAGAGTTCAAGGTGTTGACTTGGCCTCCAAATCTCAACCTGACTGAGCATCTGTGGGATGTGCATGAACACAGTAGTTGCAGAACCTTTAAACACATGAGACCAGTACACACAATGTTTTTGACTAGGGTTGTTCATATCCATGCTGGTTGTGTCATGTGCCATTACATTAAGGTTTTAATTAATATAACATGATGAACTGTGAAGGCCTGCTTTATAACAAGGTAACTCTTTTATGTGGAGTAGAACATTATCGGCAAAATAAAACATCATTTTTCTCTGCGCATCTCTCCCCCGCTGACTCTGATTTACAAGTCTTTGTTACAGCATGACCAGTGTGTAAGACCTCGCGGGTGTGTGTTTGGTTCAGGAAGGATGGTGTTGCTTTCTACGCAGTAGGTGAGTGCTTGATCATAAAACATCTTCACGCTGGCGCCACATCTGAGATTTAATGTCCCAAAGGCTAACACGCAAACACACACATGGGGACTCAACAAAGTGCTTTTATTTTGTGCTGAAGAACTCATGAGCTTGTGTGAACAACCAATAATCTCTTTTTTTTCAAAAAGGCCTCACTTTAATTTGAAATGTGTTTCCAAGTTAGGGCACGTTATATGGTAACCATATGGAGATTTGGGAGAGAGGACATTTACCATGCTTGTGTCTAACATGAGAAGGAAGTCTGTGTGTGTGTGTGTGTGTGTGTGTGTGTGTGTGTGTGTTCACTTGCAGACATGGGTCTAAAAGGTGCTGTTGATCATCTTGTCTAGGTCTGAACAAGAACATAGTTTTAGTTTCAGAAGTGTTGGAATAGTATGAAGTGATCTTGGCTGATGTTTTAGTAGTGTAATTCCACTTCATATCAATTTTATCAATCAGTCCATATTATTAAAATCTTTCCATTAACCAAATTACATCAGCAGTCCAGCAAGAGTAGACCTACTGTGTTAAAACCTGTCCTAGCTAACATTCAAGGAAGTGGACCCTGAAAAGCGATGGGGGAAACTACACCAAAAAAGTGTGTCAAAAACAATGAAAAAGTATACTAGAATAAAGTGAAAGGATCTGCATAAGAAAACTGCCGGTAATTTCCTAAATAACTTAAAAAACTTTTTTAATGAAGTAGAAGTCTAATTAAGTTGAACTTTATTGGCCATAAAGTTAAGCAATGCTAATTTGGTCTAAACGTCTAATGATAAGACAAGAACAGTTAGTTTTGGCACAATTAACACAGCGTCAGTGTTGGAACAAAACCTCGTATCTCCAAAAGAGCAGCTTCACAGGAGAAGAACAAACCTTCCTAACTTGTGGAAGTTGTTTATAACTTATGTAAGAGAAATGGAAGTTTTAATAACTTACGTAAAGTATTTTTACCAGTTTGGTTTGGACTGTTTCTATTGGAATTTTGACACAATGTAAAGGTCAACTGGTGTTTTCCAATTATGTAAAAGAGTAAAAAACATGGAGATACAGGGTTTCGTTCTGACAGAAATGATATACTTACTCAGAATTAGCGTGTTAATCTTGTTTAAGACTTTCATTTTAAAACTTATTGGAGAGAAAAGTTCTTGATATGAGAACGTCTTGAGTAAATTGCGGCTAGGCACATCCACGCACGCACACACACACACACACACACACTGCTGCAGCAACATGTTCAGGCTGCAGTCTCAGCTCTGAGAGTAAAATAGTGCTCAGCCTGATGCATTTCTTATGAACGGGGAGTGTAGGAAGATGTTGTGAACCAGAGAGCCTGTGTTCAGCAGGATGGGCCGAGATAGCTCACATTCCTGTCAGGAAGATAAACACAGGTTGAAGGACAAGAAGTACCCCACAAATATAACAGACTTTCTAATCTGTGCTTTGGGTGCATAAACATGTTGTTGGAGACTCTGTTAATTGATTTGACCTGACATTAAGGATTACAGTGACGCCAGTAGATAACTTGATGAAGTGATGGCATTACAGGGCGAGCTCACAGAAGAGCTAATTTACTGCCAGAGAAAAGAACTGCAGACATTAGCAGTTTAACTGAAAAACCAACAACTCGCTAGAGTCCATTATGCAATGAATGGTCCCTCTTAGGGCAGGAAGGTAACTGAAGTTACGCCAATGTATGTTTGCTTTCAGGCTGAATATTGGAAAGAAGTCGTAATTTAGTATTCATCTTGAGTCATCTACATTAAGTGGGCAGTCCCTGCTGAGCCAGTTAATCATCCTTGGGAAAAAAAGAAAAATCCTTCCGAGAGGTCACATGTGGTTGTTTGATGAATAACACATGTTCACCGTCAAATAAATCATCCCTGCTCAAATATATTGTTGACAATTTTATGAAACGTCGGAGTGTTTATTTCCATGACAGAACTTTTTCACACATGCAAGAATAACCAGAGTATTCCACCTCCAGTAGGGCTGATTGTCTTGCGTGTCAGTGTAGGGGGATTCGTTGGCAGGGGTTTTAATTCAGGGGAAGAATTATGTTTTGCTTGTGATACTTCACCTACACAATTAGCCTCTTTTTCCAGGTTATATCATATAGTGTGGGCATGTAGCAACACTGCAAAGGAATTTGGGTTAGGGGGAGGCTGTTCGAAGCCCATGGCAGTCATTTCTGCTAGGGGATCACATAAAGGCATGACACGGCAGGATTTACGGCCTCGTGTCTTGGCCCGCGGAGCTTTCAGCCACTCAGATCCGCAGTGAAAAAGAATCCAGACACTCCAGATTTGTGGACAGTACAGAAATCCCAACAGTGACTTCCACTAAGGCGTGTAATGTGGCCGCCTTTGAATGCCTCATATTGACTTAAATGGTGTTTGGTCACTATGCTGCCTGCTGCTAGAACCAGCTGCCCATCAATATCAGATCTGCACCAACTGTAGCTTTAAAAAGCTGCTAAAAACTGCACTATTCTGCTCCACCTTCTTTTAAATATCTGCACGTCCATTGCAATTTTTTCTTCTTTTATTGATGTTCTAAGTAGTCTTTTATTTCTTTTATTTTCTTTCTTTTTTACTTCCTACTACTTTTTTTTAACTTTCTGCTACTTCCTACTAATTTTTTTATTCTATTCCTGTAAAGCACATTGAATGAGCTTTGTGTGTGATAATGGGCTTTATAAATAAACTTGACTTGAGTCGACTTGACTTGACTTCCCTTGACTTGATTGTGCAAAGTATAGTGCTGAAGTTACAATGAAGCTGGATGGAATTCAGTTCTGAGAGTGTGGCAGAGGCTGCCCATCTGTTATCACTCACACACACAGACACTAATATATACATTCAAATGCCTCACTCACCACTTGGCCCCTGTCATGCCAACTGACCTCACGGCTAGACTGATGTCTGTGATGAGAATGAAAATAGGCAGTTTGGAGTGTTTCAGGCCACTGTAAGTTACAGGCATCACAGACGCCAATACGCTACTGTAAATTTGTAGAAGGTAAACATTCATGTTAAACTATCGCAGGAAAGTACTAGAAATGAAAAAGCAGGAAAGTACTGGATACACCCCACTGTGCACTGCTTAAAGATATAAAACAGCCTAAATCCAAAATACTGTACCTTGAGGTTGAAATTACCTTGTTGCTACAAATTAAGAAGAGTTTTTAACAATTAGCAATTTTTACTTACATCATAGTGTAAACACCAAAATGTATCAAATGCATTTAAATGTGTCTTTGTGGTAGTAAAGTGGCCCCTTATAGTCACACGTGAACACACCACAGCACACAGTGTGAACAGTGTGAAATTCTTTCTCTGTATTTAACCCATTCACCAAGTGAAGCAGCGGGCAGCCACCAATGAGGGGCACCCGGGGATCAGTGTGTGGGGACAGTACCTTGCTCAAGGCCACCTCAGTGATGCCACTGGCAGACCTGGGATTCAAACCCAAGGCCTTCTGATCACAGAGGCAACTCCCTAACCACCAGGCCACAAGCTGCCCCATGTTAAAAAATTTAATAATAATAATAATAATAAAAAAACTGAAATGAACTGTAGATGGAAAAAACAACAGCAAATAAAACAAAAAATAAAAACAAACTAAACAAGGAATGCTGGGATCCCTCCCCCCACCACCATCATTACAATATTCAGAGACAGACTACTCGAGGCTGCTGAAGTATAGACCATTTTCCAATATGCTTTACAAATAACAGCTAATTACTGTAAAATCTTGAAATCTTTGAAAGCTCAGCCCGCATCTTCCATAATGCACCATTTGTACGCCAATCTACTGTATTTAAGAAATATATTACAATACTGCTGGACTTGGTATAAAACTATGTTTTTATAGTGTATTATACTGTGTGTAATATAATATAGTAAATTATACAGAATTTTTCAATAACCTAAAGATATGTATGGTTGATAACATCTATCAAAGGATACTAGTCAAAGGAAAGGACACCAATAAAAAAATAAAACATAAAATTGTTTTAATCAAGAAAAAAAGAAAAAACATCTGCTCTGGATGTCTTTGTGATTAGGGTTTATTGGCCTTGGTCAGCTTGGTGAAGTCAAGGGAGTTGCCTGCTTTCTGCTGTAAACTGTGGGTGACATTAATGAGCCACCAGTACAACGTGGCACTCTGTTATAGCATTGACACTCACCACTTACCAGCACTGTGGTTGCACTGAAAGCACCACAAAAGATCTAAAAAAAGAATGTTCAACACATTTACGAGCTGAAGAAAGAGTCACAGCACAAAGCAAAGACACGCCTTGAAACTCTTGACCCAGCATTACAGAACTGTTTAACCTAAAGTCACCTAAAATCTCAGATGCTTTGGTTTGCCGGTGGCTGTAGTGTAGTGAAGTGATTAAGACCACCGGCCCCCACACAGCACATCACACTACACGAGTGGGCAAGACTGCTAATACTTCATTAGCCCACCTTTGTAATAAGGTAAAATCATGATTTGCTTCCTGTAAGAGCATCTGCCAAATAATAAACCAGAGTAGAGTGTGTGTGTGTGTGTGTGTGTGTGTGTGTGTGTGTTTGTGTCTGTGTGTGTGTGTAATTAGAGCTTCATATGCATGATCATGTTTCTATCACCATATAAAAGAAGCATAGTTGTCACTTTTACACTGTCATAGTTTCTGAAGGAGAGTTCACATACATTCGGAATCCGCATTTCTTACTGATATTTAACAAAAAAGACAAAAATCTAAACACTGACAAATTTTCAGCTTTAATATCTCATATCAAAATAAAAGAAGCAACAACACTGAGGAATTCTGTTTTTAAAAGAGAAGAATAGATTAAATGGCAGAAATGTCCTTTTTCTGGCTCTGAATTAAAGAGCTAAAGAAGGACTCCTGCACTGCAGTGCAGTCAGTAGTGTCCGATAGGTGACTTTGTTACTGTTTTTACTCATAATGCTCTCCTGTAAAGCCAGGTAAAGCTGTAGTTGCTGTTTAATGCTGTCCTGTGAGTTTTGTTTCTATATAACAGAAACTTAACGGACCATTTTGTAATAGGATAAAGTGATCAGGAGTTGGTTGTTCTCAGTTCTTCTAAAAGGCAGCATCAAAGAGGCATTGTCTGAGTGCATCATTGAAATGAAATAACACATAAAGCTTTCATGCTGTGTCTTATAGCAGCCTGCCTAAATGTGCCGCCTTGTGGGAAACACTGATGAAGAACAGATGGATCCTACTGCTGCTACACTACAGCAAGCCCAATTAACACATCCCAACTAACGCGCTCCAAACACGTTAGCTTACAGAACCAGAAAGGCTGTCAGTGGGAATGGGGGGACAGTAAACGTGTAATGCTGATGTGGATAGCAATGTTCTTCATTTTTGTAAGACTAAGAAGAAACAATAAAAAGTATTTCTCTTTCTCTGTTTAAAGGAATACTCGAGGGTTTTTGCAGTGTAATCAGCCTAGTCTGTTGCATGCAGTCGTTTAATATGTGCCATCCTTTTACGTTTACGGCATTTAGCAGACGCTCTTATCCAGAGCGACGTACATCAATGCTTTTGATGAGTTTCCATGCATTTAGTTTAAGTGAGTCTAAGCACATTTATGATGGAATCCAATGGGTACGTGTGAAGAGGAAGCATTTTTTTTGTCTTTCACAAGGCAAACGTGTCAAAATTATGATGGTCATCGACCAGCTGCTACAAACTGAAAAAAAAAAAAACAACTAAAGGGACATGCTTTGAAAAAATCTGTGTGCTGCGCAAAAGTCAAAGACCACCTCTTGGTTTACTTACACCGATTTTTCAAAAATTCAAAAAACTGAAAAGCAACCAGTTAAGCCTTTCACCAGTATGGATGAATCTTCCTACATTTAATCCTCTATATTTTTCTTCACATTACATTACAAACATTTGGCAGTGGCTTTTATCCAAAGTGACTAACAATATGAGGACACATTCAAGTTTCGGGACAGTGTGAGAACCAGAGGAGAGTACTGAGTGCTAAATCTTTATGTAGGAGTAGTGCAAGAAAATAGTGAAGAAGAGGGAGGTTCTTTAGAAGATGTTTTCAGCCAGATGTTTTTAGACAGTGATTCTTTTGGGAAATCAGAATTGTTCCCAGTGGCGAGGACAGAAACATTTTACAATAGTTTTTTGAGAAGGTTTTCGTCTGAAACGTATTTTGGTATGTCTGTCTTTCTTCGTGTTTTTTTAACCATTTTCAAAACACTCTGAGTATATGCTTGTTTTCCCCATCATTGATTAAATTATGCTGACATTTTGAAAATGTAGACTGATGTTTAATGAACTGATGAGTGTATATTTGTAAATGGGACTGCTTAGATCATGAGAAGCAGAAATTCAGTCATGTAAACCTGAACTTTGGAGGTGTTTAGAAGCCTGAAAAATATCCCTGTGCAAAAGAATGGAAGTGGAAATGGAATGGTGGGTGGAAATGCTAAATACTGAAAATCTGACATTTAACTGGCTCGTTCAGGCTTCTGAGTGATTTCTGTGTAAATTCTATTAAACATTTTTTCTGCGTTTTGCCCTGACATGGAAAAATTTATAAATTGTACCTAAAGACAGTTTTTGACTGGAAAGTAAATAAATGAAAGGGTGGTCTCTGACTTTTGCATAATTCTGTAAACAGAAGGGATGAAGATGGCTTACTTAATGCTAGATTAATTCCAAGTCCCCTGTGCTTCTATGGTCATTACTTTTGGCAGGCCAGTGCTTTTGGATTGTGAAACTGTAAACTGTTGGTCTTAAACAGGATCGCTTTACTGATCGCAGGTTCCAAGGTTAGAGCAGAAGCTCTATTCTGGGAGAAAGATATACAAACACAATCCTCTGCTGTCCCAGTCACACAGACCGTGCAGTTAAAAAACAAGCCTGAAACATGTGGAGTTTGGGGACAAGAATTCTTACCGTTCTGAGGGCCATTCCTAGGACATGGTCTAAACACTGTGCCGTGAAAGAAGTGTAGATCATTATCCCACCCAGCTGTGTAAACCCACTCATATTAAAAAGCAGTTTAAAAAATACATTAAGAACATATTTTCCTACAGGAGTTTTAGAAGCTGCCACAAGCTGAAGCAACACAATGAAAACTGGTGCCTGGAAACCACTCAAACTGGCTGAAAAACATTCAAAGGAAGATGCATCTGTAGCAGTGGAAATGTTACAATTGTTGTTTTCCATTTTTTTGTGTGTGTTCTGTCATATATTTCATTATTTTAATTCATTTTGTAAGTATTATATGGGTCAACTTCACTAAACTTGTGA
>JBBPCZ010127447.1:0-24177 GCA_037974445.1 Brycinus macrolepidotus | reverse complement strand
TGAACAGATTACTTGTTATTTCTAGAGAGTGCTTCACACTTTGAACAGGAGCAACAACTAAAGAGTCGAGCCCTAAACTGCTGATCTTCTATAAGCTGCTACAAAAACACAAAAAACACAGGTACACATTACACCTTTCTCCAAGTGCAAAGTGGTGAACTACTGAAATTAACAACAGTCCCTGTCTCATAATTAATATTTAACCCAAGCGGTGTAGTTTCATGTTTTTTTAAAGGAATATCAACTGATCCACATGGTCAGGATGGAGGAGACTGCGCTGAGCAGTAACACCCGCAGTGCTAAATACTCGTTCAGAGGAAACACTCGTTGCCGGTATACATAACAAGCTCTTAGCCAAGGCTGAAATCAGAGGTAGATCCACCACTGCAACACTTCACCACCCAGATCTAAAGATTCCCTCTCTCTATATTTTAAGATTTCATCCTTAGTTCTCTCCCTTATGGTCTTCTTTGGTGCTGCTGTTGTGGTGAGGAAATCCCCAAACATCTGATCCAAGGCTGTCTTCTTTTCAGGAGGGGCATCGTCTACTGAGCAGAGAAAATGAGATGTGGGGGGTATCAGTTGTGTAAAAAAAAAATGAAACACAGTGCTAAATATTAACATATGTGTCATTAATTCAACTCCTCCTCTATGTGGGGGCTCCTGCCACCTTCTGCTTCAGCTGCCTTTCCCTCACTCAGTGTGCCACTGTGCCCTGCCTGATAATCCGTAAAACCATTGTTAGATTTCCTTCAACTAAAATAATACACAATTTGAGTGTGATACATGGCAATTTAAATAACTAATAGCAGAGACAGATAATCAAAAGTAGCATATATTACCTTTTCATTCATCTTAACCGTCTCTGTTGCTATTTTCATGAAGATAAGGTCTCTGGTGTCAACATCATCCACAAAAGTCAGGTCTTTAAAGCGGGGGTCGAGGGCTGACACACAATTAAGGAGGTCTGTGAAGTGTGAGTACCGATCAGAAAAATCCAGTCTGAATGTCTTCTTCATCTCAGTAATGTCCTCTAGATCGCCTTCATCATGAGAAAAATGCCAGAGGAGTTTGGCCTATATGGGGGCGAAGGTGGGGCTTTTTTCCTCACTAAGGAGTGTGGTTGCCACTTTCAGAGGGGATAGAAGTTTGATGAGTTCTTGGATCAGAGTCATGTCTTCCTCTGTCAAGCTGGCTAGGCCCTCTCCCCTCTCCTGGACAGCAGGGCATTCAGTATGGCAGGCTGCTGTTCCCAGAAGTGCTCTAACATATCCAGGGAACTATTCCATCTCGTGATGACATCATGGATTGATTTGTGATTTGGCAGGTGTAACTGGACTTGCATCTGACGCAAAAGTTCAGCTGCTTGTGCGCTTCTGTGAAAAAAAAAGTTACCACCTTTCTCACTTTTGTCAGAAGATCTTTCACCCTGTCCACCTTTAAGGATTTTTGCGCAGCCAAATTAACGGTGTGTGCTATGCACGGCACATGGGGGCCTAGTTCTGCACCCTGTACTGCCAGTGCCATATTTCTTGCATTGTCGGTAACCAACGCGGGGCTCTTATCTTCGATGTTCCACTCGCGGCAAACATCCAGCAATAAAGATGCTAGATTATCCCCAGTGTGAGCCACGTTAAAAACTCTGGTTTGTAGAATGTGGCTTTAGAAATTCCACTCGTTATCGATGTGGTGTACCATGACAGTGACATACGGGTGTGTGGCACGAGATGTCCAGCCATCAACAGTAATAGCCACTCTCTTAGCTTCGCTCAAAGAGTCGAGTATTTCTCGTCTCATTTTGTCATATAGCGCAGAGATGTGCTTGTCAGTAAATACCTTCCTATCGGGTATCTGATACCTTGGCTCTAGGACTTTAAGTAGATTTCGGAAGCCCTCATCTTCTGTTACGCTATATGGCTGAAGGTCTTTGCAAATAAAGAACGAGATGGCTTTGGTTATTGCTGTAGAACGGGCAGAATTTTTCGGCAGTGGGGCATGAAAAAAAACTGAGATATTCTGCTCATCAGTTATTCTGTTAGCAGCATCGCTGGTGCTAGCGAGAGCTGGATCCGAAGGGGAGGGGGAACTCTCGGTCACATTCACTCCATGCCACCGCTTCAGGTGAGAACCTAGATTTGTTGTGCTCCCCGTGTACTTAATTGCAGCACGACAAAGTTTACAGACTGCATTCGATCTGTCAAGCTTTCCATCTCGTTTAAAAAAACCCGAAATGTCGCCAAACAACAGATTTGTAAGAAGCCGGCGAGTGTATTTCTCTCTCCTCCATGCTCATCACCGCTCGCTCTGACCCAAAGCCCTCTCATGAGAGTTGGGTGTGCGGGTTTGATCTGTGCAGAAACCCGCGCATCCAACTTTCGCGAGACAAGATGGCCAAATGGGCAAATGACAGCCCACTGACCCACTTGACAGATCAGTGTGGCGCAAAAAAAAAAAAAAGCGGTGAGACTGAAAAGCAAGCAAATATGCAATTGCGTTTATAGCCACGAATCGGTTTTTACCGATGCAGAGATTTTAAACACGATACATCTCGAGTTCGTTCAGATTTTTAACCGATGCGAACTTTTCCCATCGATGCAACAGCATCGTTTATGTTTATATCGATATATCGATACGAATTGGTGAATCTTCCCGAGCCTAATACATACACATATATATTGATCTACATGAGAGTAGCTAACCCAAAACAACAGATGTTTTGTATTCTGAGATTTGACTAATTTTAGGCCCCACAGGCAGTTAGGCTCTCATTTACTTATGACTTAATTAGCAACATTCGTTTTTGTGTGCTGTGTTCCTATGAGTTGCTTTGAAAAGGAGCACATTTTGGTTTTTGAAAAGAAGCTCATCCTGAATGTATTATCCTAGATCACACACAGGCGAGATGAAATGTCGCAGCTCCCAAATTGAACTGAGCGCTGAGATTGCTTGTTAACTTTTGTTATGCACACAAGACGAGATTTACCAGATGTTTAGAGCTACTGTTTCGTGATCACTGCTACTGTGGAGGGTTGAAATCTACACCCACAGACACACACAGCCTGGTTTGTAATTAAAACGAACCGTGGGCTTGGTGTTACAGTCACAGTTTGTGGGAATTTCAGAATGCTGTCACTTATCCCCCTCACTTATCCCCCTCACAGGGCCTTTGAACAGCCAAACTGCTTAAAATGCGTGGCATGGTTGGTCCCTTGTACCTGAATGGGAACTAGTTTGGCTTGACCCTCAGTCTCTGTTCTGCTTAATGTGTTACTGCGGCGTAAAATGAGGCATTTCTCACAGTCACGTAGTAGGATGGGAGATGATTATGGCTGAGGGATCAAAGACGATCAGATGTGTTTCAGATTTGTTACTTGCGACCCAAGAGGTGGGGTGAGCTTTTGGATCCGGAGAGAAGGAAATGAAACAGTGCCTTCTGATTGCACAGTGGAGAATGCAGCATTTACACTTCTTTCGAATGGAGAACTAAGAGGCAAAGAGCTGCTGCTGCGCCCTCTGTGCAGCTGAATTTTTGGCAGGCACATTTGATGTCAAAGCTCTTCAGAGGACATTGATAAAAGGTGTGGGAATGTGTTTGGGTTGGAATAGGCTCTGCCTGCTTCCTTAAAGGCACATTAAAATCAATCGTTTAAAAAATTAGAGATTACAATTAATGTTCTTGAAGAATCTGCCTTTGTAGTTTCTTGCAACTTGATAAACAGGTGTCCTCGGGTTATTATGAAGTCATGTTTAGAAGTCTGAACATTCTCCACAAGGGGGTGCTATTAGCATTCAAATCCCTTTTGTGTGCATCACTGAAAGGGAGGAAACCCACACCAGCAGGATCTCACTAATTTGTGTATGTTTGAAGTTGCAAATTTCGGGAATATGCAGGCAAATTTAACATTGCTATAAATTATGTGTGGATGATTTTTAATTGTCAAAGCAATTGCTAGACCACTGGATTATTTGTAACAGGGACAAAAAAGAGGTGTTTTTTTATTTTTAACCGCATGTTATGTGTTCTTCTCACACGACATTTCTCTACATACATTTAGGTGCACTTTGTTTACATTTACAGTAGGTTCTCAACCAGGACCAGCAGTAAGCAGGTATTATTTGGGTGGTGGATCATTCTCAGCACAGCAATACTGACATGTTAGTGGGATTTTAGTGTGTGTGTGTGTTTGCGTGTATACGCACAGAGTAATTCACACACAGCAGTGCTGTAGAGGTTTTAAAACACTGTGTCCACTTACTGTTCACTTTATCTGACCTATTGGTCCTCCTTGCAGACGTAAAGTTATTGATAATGGTTCATCTGATGCTGAACAGTTTGTGTTGGTCATCGTCTAGTCATTCATTACTAATCAGTTTCTGTCCACAGGACATTTTCCTTTCATGGATCTGGTCTTGCAACACTAGTTAAGTACAAGCACGAGAGGTTCATTTTTAATTACAGCACATCCTTCAGGAAAGCCAACTTTCTCAAATGAAGCTGGTTAGGCAGTTTGTGTGGATGGTCTAATGTCATTACCCTCATAGTGCAAAAATGACCCGCTGTTTCCCTTTAAATGAACAATGCTGGACCTTCTCTCTTCGAATTCATCGTACAACAAAAGAAAGAAAAATGTACTAAACTGACCAACTTTTAGAAAAAACACCCAACAATTTCAAATGGACTTTAGCCTTCTATGCTCTTATTAATACATGAGACTGCAATCAACTTTTTTTATTAGTTTCAATTTATACCACAGCAAACGAAATTATTACCTCTTGGCCTTCCTCTCAAATTAAAACAAATGTCCAAAAGAAAATAGTTTCCTTTTATTTAGCAGATCATAATCCTGGTTTGAGCGTAATGACATGGAACGTTTTGCTCCTATCTTAATGGCTCCAACTAAAAAAAAAAAACTGTTACGGCAATGGTATCATTTCCAGACACAAAATGAGAAAGGAACTAACTTGTCAAGCAAGCAATTATTTTAAGTGAGTAAAAATAAGTTTCATCCTAAGACTGCCAGCTTTTCTGCAATTTCCATTTGGGTGTGGGAGTGAATGAAGAGTTTCAGTCTAAAATGCTACATGTCCGTTTAAAAAAATGAGTTTTAGAAAGGATAACATAACTCACAAGGGAAAACACATTTTATTTCTTCAATAAAGGTGTTTTTAATATGTAAACACTGTCGAACCACTGAAGTACACCTATCTTGTAGCTACACTCCTCGGCTATTTTATCCGCTCCACTGATCTTATAGATGCACTTTGTTTACATTTACAGCCTGCAGGTCATCTGTTTCTCTGCATCATTTATTAGCTGCTTTATCTCATTCATCCACGGTCAGGACCACCAGTGAGCAGGTTTTATTTGGGTGGTGGATCATTCTCAGCACAGCAGTGACATTGACATAGTAGTGTGTCTGTATGTGTGTGTGTGTGTCTGTGTGTGCGCGTGCACTGCACAGTGTAATTCACACACAGCAGTGCTGTGGGCATTGCCACTTATTGTCCACTTTATTGGACACATCTAACTTGTTGGTCCACCGTGCAGACGCAAGGTTACTAATTATGGCTCACCTTATGCTGAACAGTTTGTGTTAGTGATCCATTAATTGTTCATTACTAATCCTTTTCTGTCCATGGGAGGTTTTCCATTCATAGATCACATCTGGTCCTGGAAGACCACTGGCCAGTTTCTGGCCACGGGACACTGTAAGCTGGATATTTTTGTTAGTGAACTATTCTCAATCCAGCAGTGACACTGCCGTAAAATAACTAAACTACAAAGTGCATCTGTACAGTATGTGGAGCTGATAAATGGGACAGGATTGAGATACGTGACAAAGAGTCTGTTTCTCGTATGTGTAAAGCCCACTACTAAGAACATATATCATGAATAAAAAAAGAAAATTCTTCAAAGCTGCCTGTAATGTGCTTTGGAAGATAACCCTTCAAAAGCAGAGCTCCAATTTTAGCCGAGAGCAGGTGCTAGGCTACTGTGAGTTTTCTTGAAGAATGTCAGCAGACCCTGAGAGCCTCCATCAGAAAATCTCTTGACCCGAGATGAAAGAGGAAGCTGGGTGAATGCAGCTCTTGCTGCTTTGGATCGACAGCAGGTCACCTCCGGGCATTGGTGCAGTATGGAGAGTGTCACAGCTAATTCTTCTATCAGCGTGGGTTCACAACAAATCCCTTGCAGCAGGTAAACAGGTCTCGCTGAACCACAAAGCCAGTGTTCTGAATGTACAGACACACATACACCCGTACATGATAAGTGTAACTGTACATGAATGAACATGCTCTGCAGAAGGGAAGATGAAATCAAAATAAGAAGTGTTGAGTCTTGTTTGGCTCCCTTCTAGGATAAGGCAGGTCAGATAGTGTTTATGTCCATATATTTAGCCATCTGGGGGGACCAAATATCCACAAAATAATGAAAAACATGAACATTTTGACATTTGGCTGGCCCCCGTGAAGGAGGTAAAAGAGCCTAAAGATGTATTTCTTTCATCTTTTGATAGTCCTTAGAAGTCGAGGTTATCAGCAGCAGTAAAAGAATGATGTAATTTCATTTGAATTACTCCTCATTTACAGCTCCTTGAAACAAGCGGAAACTCTGTGGAAAGAGCAGATGCTGAGCTTTCAATTGACACCATATTAGTTCTTAAGTAGAGCAGATGTTTTATTATGATTTGAATATACATGCAGGGCTCAGAATAAAAAATGAAATAAAAAATGAATTGGTTCACTCTACGCTCTTCTTGCATTCCCACCCCAATATAACATTCCTAAACCGGTCAGAGCAAAATATAAATCAGTTAATTCCATTCCTTTTACATAGATAATAGGTAAACCTAATTAAATAAGGCATTTGTATTGATAAGAACATTTTCACGCAGTCATGGTTATGTTAAGTACTGCTTGGAAATCAGTGTGATGTTCCAAAATATAGCAGATTGCCCATAATTATGCACCAGATGTATTTATGGTGGCAAGTAGACTTGTTTGTCGTGTCACAATATCAGGTTAATGTTGAGAAAGTCTTTATATTAAAGCCAGTGTTCCTTGGAACTGTATCACGGTGGTCAAAAAGGCTGAGGATCCTAATGTAGCTAGCTGTCTTCTTCAGTCATTTAAGTTAATACAGTGAACAAAAACATGAGAGACATCATTTTGATCCAAACACATTTGGGAGTTTGTGAAGACGAATAATAATGTAGTTCAACGTCTTGTAAAGTTGTGGGCTACACAGTGGCATAGGCATCATTCTGGGACATAAAAATGCAGCCAGTATTTCAATATTGTCTAAAAATGCCACCCTCCTGCCACTCCTTAAACGTGGTCACCTGGGTTGACGTGGTTGAAAAACCAAATCACTAACAAGGCAAACAAATTTAAAGTAATGGTCTGGCAAAACAAATAACATTTACACAACTTTCCACTTACCCCAGTTGTAGTTGATCTCCAAGAAAACTGGAGTCTACCCACATGATGAAGTTTTTTGTCCATTTTTATGGCTCACAGAAAGTCATGCAGTATCCTAAACCACACTGACAAGTCTAAACTACCTTTAAAAGATCTGGATGCAGTTGGAGCAAGTTGAGAAGTTTTGTTATTATTGAAGCCTCATAGCTTCAGCACTAAACTGAAGAAGCTAAATTTGGACTCCAAACATGTCTTGACTGATTAACTACATCATGGGTGGATTTAAAACTGTTAATTAGATTTTTAAGCAACATAGGCTAAAACATGCTGCCACAGTGGGCATTAATAATATTTATTTACCATTTCTATCTTACATCTGATGACCTATTTAACCTCTTTGAGTAAAAGAGGATTGAGTCTTATTTGCAGACAACTGACGACATGTTTTTTAAAGAATCTGTGTGTTGACTGAGAAATGAGTAGAAAACAACTCAAAAGTGCATTTTGCCTTTTAATGAAGCTTGAAATTCAAAATACTGGCGTGTTAAGCAGTAATTGGAAGACTGATGCTGGGAAAACTGACATGATTTTGATTGGCCACCGCTCTTACAGAAAACAAATCAAATTTTATCAACTTGCATGGTAAAGAACTATTCCTCCCTTGCTAGGCTCATTAACCAGCTGCCAGCATACCATGACTCAAGTGTCTGCATGGAAAAAATAATAACTGATTAATTTTTTTTAATGAACATTTCTATTCCATAACTGATAAGTAGGTTAAAATTACAGTTTTGTTGCTGTTCATAGGAAAACACCACTCATTTCCGGATTTTGGTTTTAACCCCTCGATCCGGTTCGGGACCCTGATTTGATGAACAGATATTGTGCTGTGTGTGTGGGTATTCCCATTTTCGTCATTTTTTGACATCAAGACAAATGGAAAGTGCAGGGTCAGACCTGTAGACAATGTAAACATAATTCTTTACATAACTTACTGTGTTACCGTGAGTGCATGAAGAGCAAAACAAAAGTAATAACTCTTGTATTCTGAGGGTTTAAAAAAAAAACCTAAAAGCTAAAAGAGCCTAAAACTTTTGGGAAGTCTTTTGGTTCTGACTGGAATAGCTGCACTAAAGTAAAATAATAATAAAAAGCAATGGAATGATCCCACAAAAACAGAAATAGAGCATCGTATTTGTGTATGCATGTATGGAATGTAGAAGACAGATGAATATCAGAATAAGATATATTGTAATAAGACTGTTACATTAGTTACAGAAAAAGCACTTACTGGATTGCAAAGCTGGGTGAAAACAAGGTGATTTTAAGACTACATTTAATAAAAAAAAAGAGAAAGAAAAAGAAAAGCTCTATGTGCAAGGGCTCTATAATGCAATAGAGCAATATGGAAGGTTTCTATGAGAATAAAGTACTGTGCATTAGTACATGACACTTTAAGTTGTGTCATCCTTTATGTTACCTAATCACACTTCTCTTCAGTTAGTTGGCTGTCTGCAGTGGAATACCTTTTGAAAGTTTCCTTAAGGGTAAGCGACACAGAAAGTGAGAGAGGATGGCATAAGAGGATTTGTGATTAGATCAGAGAATGACAGGAGAGACAACCTCACCTTGAAGGCAAAAACACTTGAATTATTGGGAGAGTAGGGGAACCATATGTCATGATCTTACTACTGTCTTCTAAGGAAGTAGGACCTGAATTGTAATGCAGCTCCGCATTTGATGCTGAAAAGGGACTTCTAAAGGCCTTCTCCTCTGTACTTTCCACTTCATTATGCATTCGGTTATTTGGACTGAAGGTAGAAGATTCAGTGTCCTAGATAGGACACAATTTAATGATACAAACCACATGCAGGCTGCGTTCACAGTACAGTTTTTTTTTTTTGCTTCAATGTGATCCAGATCTGATCTTTTGAGAGCTACATAGATCTTTTCACATCAGATCTGAGCCACTTTCTCATGTTGACCTTAATGAGAGCAGTCAGATCTGCATTCATGTCCACTGCACAAGGATAAGTGACACCATCATGCAGTGTTCTCAGTGTAGCAATAGTGGCTAACATCATTAAAGCTTTTGCCGTTTTCACCTTCTCCCCTGATCATGAGCAGCTGAGATTTAATAAGAGCTAATGGTCTTTGCGATGAAGGTTTGAGCTGCATGTTCGTTAAAGTGCTGTCATTGTTGTTCATGTACGTAGGTCATTCACATGATATCACTGATTAGCATGCGGGCTGTGTCAGAAGACAGATACATTCACACTAAAGAATAGGTCACTTACACCAATGTGATCAAGGCAGGAAGACTGTAATGGAGAGAACGGAATGGAAACTGAACATTCAAAACATCAGAACTGAATGGAAGCTTACTCAAGAAACCAGGCATCTTAAGTAAACAAAATTGCTTTTGCCTGCATACACGTTTCGAACTTTATTGCTCAAATTAGATTTTTTACATGATCTTTTTGCATTAATGGTTCACACTCCTGTTTGTAAGAGACTCATATCTGTCTCTAATGTGAATCAAGCTGTGTCCTGAAACGACCCACATGGCACATCTAAATCAGCAAGGTGAATAATCCTTGTGAATCATAAATGACAACAACAACAACTTCATTACCTAGGAGCACAAACCTTCATCGCAAAGAGTATTAGCTCTAATCCGCTAATAAGGAGAAAAAGTCGCATGATTTAATGCTTCTGCGGCATTTGATGACAGAATTGCCAAGTTAGCTGCTGAAAACATGGGATAATGATGATATAACGTGCATGCACCGAATGAGAAAAACACATGATTTCCGGTCAGACTTTTCGTGCGGCTATGAACCAGATACGTATGCGATCAAGGACCACATGTGAAAGTGGCTCAGGACTGCTTTGGAAAGAAGTGCATTGAAAAGTCTGCCACTTTAATCTGGCATTGCGAAGGCAGCCTTGGCTATTTTACAAAAAAGCCACCATTATTTGCTATGCCACCCACTATCATATTGTGCTGTGCTTTCAGAGCATTCTGAGAACACAGCATTTTTCCATGTCTCAAAGAAAACATTTGGTACTTTGGGGGCATTTAATGCACCTAACAGCATATAAAAGACTTCTGTAGCTCAGAGTCAACATCTCTGCCTTAATGACTCACTCAGATATTCTGCAGAAGAGTGATGCCTCTGCTTGATTTGTACACTGAGCTACTTTCCTGTCAGCCTTGACTGCAGCTTATAGACTGGAAGAACAAGAGCATTTTGTGTGTTTGACTGAAAGGTGGAACAATAGGCCAGGCTCTTTTTCTGAAGGGTGACGTCCGACTGTGTGTCTCTCTGTTCCACCAGTTAACGACTACCATCTGCTTCGTGAAGCATCTCAATCGAAAGCCTGTCCCGACCTCTCTGCCTGACTTCTCCGATCAATACCTCGCAAATCACTGACTTGTTTTTCCACCCGAGTTGGTGTGAAGCTGCCTGGCGGTTTTGCCCCGCGTCCTACCGGGTGTAAACGGGTGGCCAGGCCAGGCTCGAGTCACTTGGTAATCAAAGATGTCGTGACAACATCTTTGTTCGATCTGCAATCTAACCGACAGATTGTCACTTAAGTTGTTTTCAGATGGGTTCCCTTCCCTGGGGGGCAGAGGGGGGGGCAGCTGGTGAGACACTGAAGCATGCGGGGATGGAAATGAAATATGGCAAAGGGAAATAACAAGCGATGTGTTCCTGTGGGGACAGATCTTGGAGCAGGCAGTAGACGCACTCCACTGGGCATGGATGATTAGTCTTAGGTTTGATTTTGAAAGATTAATGATCTGGCTCATGATAACTGCTCAGCATACAATTTGGGACTCAGTGGGCAAATCCTTTGAGCAGATAAAAAACATCACCACCACTGTCAGTCCTAATGCATACATTTGTAATTATTTAAACATGTTTTTAAACTATGAATGATTTTGTATGCTTCCATGGTTTCTATCTCTTCCCAAATATTTGACTCTATGACCACTCTAAGATAAAGAGGACTATTCGTAAGGCAGGGTGATGGGGCCAAAAATCTTATCACAGTATTTTTTTCCATATCATTACAGCATGTGGAGGATGTATGATTGCCTTCTTTGTTACAATTTCTACTTATTCCGAGACATTATCCTCAAACCTGCATTTATGGATCTCAATTTGACACCATCATTTTAGCAATGAGTACGTTTCTTTAGCACTCCAAATGATTGTTTTGCAAGTTTTCAGTTCTAGCACCACGCCTATTTGTATATGTTGGATATAAAGCTTCAGATATGGAGGTAACTGCTTGGGGACTATATAGTTCTACTCATTTCCAAAACCAAATGCAAAAAAAAAAAGCTTTGGCTTTGTCTCACCGTCAGCTGAACAAAGGCATAATTAATTATCTCCATGCATAAATTTTTTCACATCAGATCTGAACCACTTTCTTATGTTGACCTTAATGGGAGCAGTCATATCTGCATTCATGTCCACAGCACATGAATAAGTTGTGTCATCATCCAGTGTTCGCAGTCTAGCAACCGCCTCATTAAAGCTTTTGCCATTTTCACCTTCTCCCCTGACCATGAGTAGCTGAGATCTGATCAGAGCTAATGGTCTTTGCGGTGAAGGCTTGATCTGCTACAGTACTTTGTTTAATTGCTGTCATTGTTGTTCATTTAAATCAGTTATGTGATGTTACTGATTACCAGGCAGGTTGTCTAAGGAGACAATTGCTCTCAATTCAAAACCATCATTTCATCAAAGAGCACATTTTTTTGGCTCCCCTACAATTGCTTAGTTTTCAGTTCTAGCAACACGCTCATAATTTCCATTTGTATATGTTGGGTATAAAACTTCAGATCTGAAGGTAATTGCTCGGGGGACAATATATTTCTACCCATTTCCAAAACCAAAACAAAAGAAAGCTTTAGCTTTGTCTCCACATCAGCTGAGCAAAGACATAATCAATGACATCCATGACATCTGTTTGTTTTAAGGTCGGTTGTGTCCTTAATGTTAAGTTTATAATGTGAAATTGGTATTAATGTAGCGTATGAATTCCTTTACTTTTTTACTTGACTGATCTGTTAGGTCTTAATTCAGAAAACTTTACTGATCCCGGGGTAAACTGCTTATGTAATGACTGCAAAGACACACAGAGACACAGAGACAAGAACAATATAAAATATAAAGTCTAAATAAAATCTGAATAAAAATCTGTAGAAAAAACTCAATATGAAAATACACTATGCTGTATACACAAATGTGGAGTGAAGGTGAAGGTGAAGGTGATCATTCGGTCACACGTGAACACACCACAGCACACAATGCTGGGTCTAAATACTATACTTGTGTATTTGTTAGTCACATTTAATTGGCTACCAGCCACTATGGTGAAAATCGAGGTTAACCAATCAGAATTCATTGTACCTATTAAAGTAAGTATTTTCAGAGGAACTATCATTGTTAATCCAGATGTTTTGACATTTCAGTTTGATAGTAATGTTACTGATATTGCAAGGTTTCCAAATTCTTGTTTACCTAAGTGATTATCTACTACGTTTCTGATGGCCCAACACTAAACCAAGTCTAGTGCATGTGTGCCTTCTAAGATTCTGGATTGAGCAGTGGAGTGTAGGTGTGTGAAATCTTCTCCAGTGCTGTGAGTATTAGTGGCTCAGGCTCGATGATTTGGACACCCAAGACCCCTTTAAGCCTAAGCAAGGGCTTACTGGCTTATTAACACCTGCAAGGTGTTTACATGCTTAGAAAGGACACTTTTGAGCAAAGGGAAAAATATTTGAGACTAATTGAAATATTTTTCTGGAGATTTATTTTAGAGAAACGTGGTCCTACCACCACATTGCCTGTTGTAGAAAAAAACACTTCAGCAATCTTAATCCAAAATCCAACTGTGATTATACAGTTTGGAAAATGCCAACCCTATCATGCAATATGGTGTGGTTTGTTGTAAGATTGCTTATGTTCTGCTTGAATATCAGATGTTACTGTAGTTCAGCTGGTTGTGCTGTAGCTGGTGTTTTGAAACCTTGATCGATGGCCCCCTTAACTTTGAGCATCCCCCTAAAGACATTTTCACACATGCGCTGCAACCCTGAACGTTTCTCAAGTGCTTTCCCACAAGCACATATGAACAACAGCTCACTCGGCGCACTCAATCAATACAGCATCTTTCCCAGATTAAAGCCATTAATAAAACTGTTCTGTCAACACAGAGGTCACGTTGTCATATTTTGGATTTCAGTGCCACAGTGTGCTTTTTCCTTTTCACCCCGCCACGTCTGTGCCTCATGTAAAGAAAAAAAAAATCGAATTTGGGTCACTTTTCTTTGTAGGGCGAGCATAACCTTAGTCTTGGATGAGAAATGGGTTAAAGATTCCTGCCCTTTAGTTCAGTTGCAGATAAACCTTTGTGTCATTATCCTGTCTTTGTTCGGAAGCTCAGAAGAAGGCACTTGAGATTACTCTTTTACTCGGGAGAAGTACATGAAATGTATGTCTTTCCGTCTGTTCTCATTGTTGTCTAGAAGACACTTCAATGACATCATTACTATTAAGTGCCAACTCCTGGCATCCTCATATAGACAGTGTTTCTCTAGGTTATGTCATCTTCTCTTTGGGTCTTCAGGCTTCATATTCATCTCCTTTTGATTTTGTTTCTTATGAGAGAACTTTAGAACTGTATTTTACACCAAAAGAGAAAAATAGCTTCTGGCAAACTCCCGATTCAGTGCTGATAGATGCTGGATGAACTATGGAGTCCAGCTGCAGTTCTACAGGGAACCAAGTACTTGAGGAGTTTACTTGTTTATTTTGTCTTCTACCTGTGTCATTATATTTTTATTTCAAGATGGATTTTCTTTCTTTCGTGACAGAGCAGGCAGAAATCTTACTTTAGTTCTTTCCCAATAAGAACACTCCCAAGTAGGCCATGTCCTCAAGGACCCACAGCCATTGAGTGCACATATCCCATAAATCCCAGGGGTAGAATTGTCCTCCATACTGGAAGCAGGGCTTTTATTGGATTAGCCAGTTGGGGGTACATACGTCTGAGACTTTAATTGATGCCCAGAGAACAAAGTGCACTAGACCTTTCATAAGCTACACTGGCCCAGGTACACTGAAAGCAGCTTTCAGTGTCTCTCTGAGTGTGTATGTGGGGGTGTATGTATGCTGTGGGTGAAAGGTTGAAGCAGCGCCGAGCCCTAATTCTGTGGCGCTAATGGCCTTGCTCTGTGATAGTCAATAATTACTGTTATTGTTCACTCCATCGCTGAATGTTGGTGAGCTCAGTACATCTCCTCTCAGCTGGGCTTTAACGGATACACAGCACCGCAAACATGCCCCTAATTAGACGGTGAGGGGAGCGGGCTGCAGAAATGAATGGGATTAGGAGAGATAAAAATGGTGCGCTGGAGTGGGAAATGGAGAATGAAAGAGAGAAGAAGAGACAGATAGAGGGAAAGCAATAAAATGAACTTCCCTTTTATTCGCTAAAGCAGTTGTTTATGAAAAGCGCAGCCGTAGCTGATATTCACTTCAAGAATTACAGAATAATGCAGGCAAAAAGAAGGTCTAGTTCTTGAATAGAAGCACCAGATTAGCCAACTTGTCACGAGTATGGCCTGATTGAGGGCAACAATGTTAATGAAATTCACTCTAGAGAACCTTAATGAATAACAGACAAATCACGTGGACCTCATGTAGGTACCTGTTAATTAACTCATGTCACTCTGACGTCTGAGAGGACGCCTTTGACAAGTCTCCGTCCTCCGTCTTTCATTTGTGCTTCCTCTTTTATGCGCTTTGTGCTACGCTGTGAATGAGCACTGCAATGGTGTGAACAAGCATCTTTTTCAGCACGTAGAGGAGGTTCTGCAAGGTGTGTAGCCTAGACTGACACTTTCTGAATAGAGACTGAATAATCTGTCTGAATAATATATTGACACCCAATTTGTCCTCCATGGTTTATATGTCTTGAAATGCTACTTTTTACATTTTGTTTAATTACATATCACTTCTAGCTCATTAAAAGAAGCAGGGAAGCCCTAATGCTAACCTTTCATGTCAGCCTCAGTTGTGTTTGTAAATAAAAGAGAGGATATTTTATTATGATTTGAACTGGATGAAGAGTCTTGCTTGTTGTCTTTTGCTGCGTTTTGTATCTTGTTTGACACGGAAACAAGCAGAAAAAAGAGAAATTCAGACTTGCTGGTCGAGAGTGTAAATAGAACCCAGACAAGCTGGGGCTGAGGTGGGGAATTTTGGTGTAGGGTGGTGCTGCTGGTTGTAACTGAGAAAATAATGGGTTGACATATCCATCCATCCATCCAGCCATTATCTGAGCCGCTAATCCTTGACCAGGGTTGCGGGGGGTGATGGAGCTTATCCCAGTGGTCGTAGGGCGCAAAGCAGAGAAACGCCATGAACAGGCTGCCAGTCCACCACAGGGGTTGACATATATTTTTATCCCAAATTCCTCCATAACACTGTATTTTCCAGTGGAGCTGATGTTCTTGTAGAGACGTGTATTTTCAGTAGAAGGTACAGCAGCATTTCAGATGTTATGTTGTTTATCTATGTGAGATCTCCTGAATATATATATTTTTTTTTTAACCCAGAAAAGATCCAGATTCACTTGACTATGTAACTAACAAAATGGTAACAAAAGTGTCCCTGATAATATGTTGCCCTTCAAAGAGTGTGTTTCACTTACACAAGCAATTATCCACTCACACCTCAGCTGCCTCACACACTTTTTTTCTAAGACCTGAATGACTAAAGCTGATATTTCTCAGAAGGCTGGATAAAAGAATATCACTTATGTAATGAAGGGGGAAATCATAGGAAAAGAAGTAAAAGAAAAGAGTTTACAAAACTGGAGGAACAGCTTGTGACACCCAGGCAGAACCAGGTAGACCACCAGCACCAGCACTGTCAGATAAACAACGCTCAAAGCTTGAATTTTTCAGAGAGAGCTCGTTCTTGCCTCAAATCTGAAAAAATCCACAGGTGTTTCTGTTCATCTTTCCACTGTGGGAAGTGGACTCCATACTGGGTCTGAAAGGATGTGCAAGCTCTTCAAGAGACTTGGGCTTATTTTTACTAATGAGTGAACATTTGTAATCAGGATTACTTGGATCTTGAGTATCAGAAACTGCAGCTGACCTCTTACTATGAACTGTGGAGGTGTTTACAAGAAGCATGGAAAAATATCCCTGCATAAAAACTGAGTCTCCCGAAAAGAATGGAAACTGCAATAAGCTCTAAGGGTTGACAAATTGACATGGACACCTGGATGCTGGAATATGTCTGTATTATATGTGGTTATTTTTTCTACTTTTTCCTGGCCATGAAAAATGGATATGGTGAAATGCTCTCTGAATTTTGCACAGTGCTGTATATCACTTTAGATTCTAGTAGCAATTCCCAGCATGTGTTTGTTATTCATCGACTTGATTTGTTTCGGTTAGCCCCCCAAACAGTTGAATGGGTTCTGATTTGTGTGCCAAGAGTAACCACATGATGACGTGCATTTTACATACCCACAGGGGATAAATCTGTTCCTGAATCTGTTTTTTAACACCGGTGCAGTCTGCTCAGTATACTGCCTGTGCTTTTCCACACATAGTGCGTGTGCTGTATACTTAATGGTATTATCCAGCCTCCGCTGGCCTGAACTGACATGTTTTGTCCTCACGGCGGATGTTCAACCCCTTGATTTAATATCCGATAAAATAATCTCCTGTAAGTCCTTGAGTGAACCTTCATCTCATTGATGCCTGGACAACAAACACCTTGAAGGAGAAGAAGGAAGGCCAGTTTTCTTAAGGCTTCATGGCACTGGCATAACAAAGGATCTATAAACATTTCTTGACTTATTCCGTCCAGTCGTCTTCACATTTTCTGAGGTGAAACAACATCAAATGACACTTTACGAATACTGGTCTTCAGTGAAGTGTTATCGAAGAGCCTTACGTGTCAAACGACTGAACAGAAGAGAAGTCTCGTATCCACCGTCTGTTTAACTGTAAGGGATAAAGAGAGTTTGGAATATGTTCATGCAAAACTGAATTATGACTATTTTCAATACATAAAACATCATTAAAGGGTCACAGGGCATATGGCATTATGTGTAGGGGTGAACCAAAAAACGTCCAAGAGAATTTGTGTATCCACAGTGTTGAGATTCAGTTTAGCATTTCTGCATTATTCACTCAAGACATCAATGGAGCATGTTTCCCGCCTTGTATTATCAAGGTTCGGGCTGTTTTTCTTTCAGCTTTTGTCTCATTTTGCCGTCTGACTCACAAAAGCGCAACACTGAGAGCATGTGCGATTCAGGATGATGCACAGGCTTGAAGGGCCTTTTTGATCAGTGCTGCTCTTCAGAAACAAAACCCTACGTGCCTGATTCTTGGCACGCTGGCTGATTTTGTTCAAAATCATAAATTGACTCATCAGAGTCCATCCACGCTTGCTGGTATGTATGAATCATCAGGCGATGATAATTAAACTTACCAAACCACAAATTTTCAGAAGCGGGGGAATCACTTCAGTGAGCGGGGGCCTCGTTAGCAGGGCACATGATGGGCGGGGCTATGATGAGAATGAAAGCCAAACAAGGCTGTGTAGGAAGGTTGCTATATGGGTTGACAAACTCAAATGGAATGCAATGCACAGTTATTAATCACCAGCTATGGGGCAATTAGTAGAAAAACCAGAGGGCACATATTTAGGTGAAATTCTTTTGACTATGAGGTCCGTTGTGTGTTTTTCAGTGGATTGCTGAAGAAACCAATCAATCCAAGAAAAAAGGGCCCATATAATAGAAAAAAACAAATGTTACTTTTTTTGAAATAGAAGAGCTTAATGCAGCATGTAAACACTGATAAAGTTGTAAAGTATACTGTTCACTCCACTGTCCATACAGTCCGTGTATGGAAATTAAGATGCAAAAACAGCCTGTTTTGAATTTATCAAAAAAAAAAAAACAATGCATATATATATACACACACACACACACACACACACTATATGGACAAAAGTATTGGGACACACCTATTTTTCAGGGTTTGAGCTGGGCCCCTTACTTCTGGTGAAGTGCAATCTCAATGCTTCATTATACCAAGACGTTTGGGGAACATTTTCTATTCCAGCATGACTGTACCCTAGTACACAAAGCATGGTCCATAAAGAAATGGTTGGATGAGTTCAGTGTGGAAGAACTTGAAGAGCGGAAGCTGGGACCAATTCCATATTAAAGTCTATATATTTGAATGCAATGTCATAAAATTCCCTGTTGGTGTAATGGTCAGGCGTCCCAATACTTTTTGTCTATATATGTATATATATATATATACAGCCTTCTTTATAAGCAGTGCTACAGCTGAAACTAGGGCAAAACATGGCAGCCAATCAGAACAGAGGTGATCTCCATGTACCAGTCTTAGAGGCACAGCAACAAAACCTGTTTAACTGTAAGGGATAAAGAGAGGTTGAAATATGTTCATGCCAAAATGAATTATGACTATTTTCAATACATAAAACATTATAAATGGGTCTCAGGGTATATGGCATATCTTTCTAATGTAAAACAAGGAGAGAAGATCATATACTGTCATTTATCAACTAAGAGAGTTCTAGTTCATCCTCAAATTGAAGTCTTCACAAAGACAGCATAAGAAAACCTTGGTGTGTGAAATAAACTACAATTTAAATAAATAACAACAGAGCAGTCATTTCATCGTATTGCACCAGGCCAGTAATCAGCATTCGGCCGACTCGCTCATAAACATCTTTACTGATAAAGAATTCCTTCTGAACCTTTGCTGCAGGGAATAGTACAATTGTACACTGAGGGAAAAAGAACAATGCCCATTAATTTTAATGAGCCATTTCATTGAAGAAATGGTCATATAACTCTTGGTACCATGTTAAATAGCCCATACCTTTATGAGAACCGAGTGTCCCTTAAGCACTCCTGTTGCTACACAGTTTATGAGCCCGCTCTCTACCTTGACCATCAATGGAAAGGGGCCACCACTGACCAGATGTTTGGGTGGTGGATCATTTTCAACACAGCACTCACTACAACCTCACATACTTGCCTCAAAACACTGGCTGTCATATCATGGTTGTTCAAATACATTAATTAGGGAGACTGTATAAATTTGATGTTTTCTGAGTCATTACTTCAAGCTGTGATCACTATGAATGACCCTCATATAAGGAAAGGAAGTCTAAAGGTACTTTACTACAGGCATACAGGAACCGTGCTGTATCTAAACTGTACTGCGATGGCATGGAACCTGCAGAATGGTTTGATTTTCCTCAGCCCATTAATGGTGCTGCTGTTGCGTCAGCAGCGCTATTCTCTTTGTCCCAAAACCATGGAGCCATACCAGCAGAAAGTTCTTCTGTCAGAGCTGCTTTTCATATTGTTGTCTTTTTATCACTTACAATTTCAATTCAAATTTTTTTTATCAGCATTCTTTAGCTGTGCGACAAAAACCTAACCCAGCTAGTTAATTTGTTAGTGATGTCCTGGTACACCTTCGCATTTCTCACAGTGGTAAAGATAAATTTGATAGAAAACTCCAACTGAAATTCATCCTCAACCCAAACAGACAGCAGAGTTTATACTCTGTCGACTTCCAAGTTCCAAGTGAGTTTGTGTTTTTTTTTTTTTTTTTAACAAATCAAAAAGCAGTGATGCAGTCAGCTCGGCTGCGGCCCACTTTTGGCCCTGCCATCGAGCAGCACGGTGACAGAATGGGTATGGCTCAGGTACGGGTCACTTTATTCATGATACGGCACGGTCCCTTGTGGCAGTGGAAAAGTGCCATAAAAGTCAACTAGTACAGACCCTGGTATACTGATTCAATATACAGAGTTTGATATTCATATGATTAGAAGGAGTATCTTGACCTTTCAAGACTTTTGGGAGAATACTGTACGTTCTGTACATATACTGCACGTTTCATTTACCATGACTCATAAATCAGACAAAAAATAGGTCAGAGCATCCCTCAGTGGGGCGCACTGGGTCTCTGGAATGACATTTTCATCTGGCTAGGTCAGAGAAGCAGTGAACAGTAGAGTGCTGAAATGGTCATTAGCGCAATAATCTGAAAGGATTAGAGGACCTTCTGTTAAACTTTTCAGATGTAACAGTCAACAGCAGTGCTAAATGCAAACCGTTTGAGAGCAGTGTCAAGACAACTTACCAAAGTGGAATGAAAGTCTGTGAGCTCAGCTAGCTCCTCTCTACTCAGCGGAATGCAGTCTCTAAGGGCTATGCATAATAAAGGCTAAAATTCCTAGAAAGTTTAGCTGATTAAATTTCCATCCAACATACAAAGCCCAGGCCGCAAACTGCATGATGGTCCAAATATTTACAGACTGCACTGTATATTTACTCATTAAAAAACATTAATTTATTTAAATAAACTAATTTAAATAGTTTTTGTTCAACATAAACACACATGTATTGACTGTAATGATGTGAGGGTGATGCAGAAACAAAGTGTAAAATAAACAGCTTAAAAGCAACACAACTAGAAATGACTTTAAAAGTGTTCCATTACCAAGTTTTACAAAGAGTAGAGCGACCATAGTTTTTACACAGAATCCACAAACACAGACTGAAATACAAGGAGTATTTATACTAATTTAAAAAATGCGAAACACCTGGGTGTTGGGGAGACAGGGACTAGACACAGGCGAACTTTATAACAAGGGGGCGGGGCTAAGGCGGGACCAAGACCAAAACATACTCACATGGAACAGACACATAAACAAAGGCACATGGAGAATGTAAACAACAACATAGACAAGAAAATGGAGAGAAGACAAAACATTACAAAAAGCCAAAAAACAGGGAAAGGACAGGGAGAATGTTACAATTGACATACATATATACAATCAAATAACACCCTAGCTCTCTCTTTTTATTATCTGGATCTTAAAACCCATACAGCATCTTAGCAGTGTTAGTTTATGGCAACTTAAGAGGCAAATTAAGAATGTTCTATATTTTACAAGATTACTCATAAAATGCTGTGCAGAGTAACAAACCATTCCTGTTTTGTTTTACTGTAGTTTTCCTGTATTTGTGTTTATTTATTATGTTTATTACAGTATTTTATAATATCTTCACTGGACACAGTGCAGATAAAAACTAAGATAAAATAACTTAATAAAAACTTTTTCTTGTCCAAAACACTTTTTCACACATGCACTTTTACATAGGAGTGTAATGGTATATGAATGGCTACTTCTGTTTAAAAGCAACAAAGTACGGCCACACAGTTTCCCAAAAGCAACTTGATTAAGATTCCTAGGTATCACTTCACTGTATGGTGCCGTTCATAAGGCTACACAAATAAACCTTTTACAACAATTGACATAAACCTTCATTAAGCTTTATGAAGCCTTATTCCAACAAGCATAGGCTGTTAGAAAATGTTAAGGCAACGGATACTTAGAATAAACTTTTCTAAATGTGCATATAGGTATATGTCATTTGTCATGTCAAGGTTTACGTAGGTGTCATGTAGCCTTATAAATGCTGCCCTACAGTACAGTGTTACCAAGCATCTTATTTTACGTCTTTAGTTTAGCACAGGAGCTGCAAGGCTTACATTACTAACAAACTCTAGAAGTCAGTGGTCCCCTCATTCAGCTGTTCATTAGGATGGCACAGACTTGTGGATGTGGCCTAAGACCCACTATGAGCTATAAAAATGGCCAAAACCATGATTTCAGACAACACCAGGGTTGAAGGGGACCGATCTGGAAACAGACTCCTCCATATTGGGTTCAAATCCCAAGACTGTTAGTGGTACCTCTGAGATACCCTTGAGTAAAGTACCATCCCCACACACTGCTCCCTGGGCGCTGTGTTAATGCAGAGAAAGAATTTCATGCTGTTCACACGGTGTGGTGTGTTCACGTATTACAAATGGTCACTTCACTATTTAGGCCAGCTATTGCTACAAAAAACAATTCTCGATCAGCGCTCCTATTCCTGAAGTGGTTTGTGAAGATTTGTTCATTCATTGAAGTATGTGCCACCTTAATGCAGAGCTGGTTACGGTTTGAACAGGTTGAGGGAAGTTTTACTGATCGAAAAAGACTGAGGTGAGTATTGACTTCTATTGTTTGTTGCCTTGCAGCTCCAGCGCTCCACTATAGAAGCACCATTTGGACTCCAAACATCCCTTGGCTGATCGACCGCATTTGGGGTGGAATTGTGGAAAGTGGAAAATTGTGGAAAGTTCATTTTTCATCAGACCATTCCTTTAAGGGGTGTTTTTGTCAACGAGCCGCAGCTTGACCAGGTTTCGAGTGTGAAAGTATTAAGTAAATTCTAATCTGTATGTTTGAATAACTATACCCATCTCTACCACTAACATCTGATAAGAAAATCAGATGTGTCCTACTACATTCCAGTCATTTTTATTAGCCAAAGTAGCAAAAGCGGACATTTTTCAGCAAGGCATGGCAATAGGAATCAAATGTAGTGCGCATGGCTCCAGCTGGCTCAAAAGAGTTTTCTATGTCATACAATCATAACCCACACACAAAAAAAATCAGAAGGTTGTGTGTTAGGAGCAAAAACTGTAAAATTCAGATTGTGTTCCATTAAGAACATCTGCATAAACATCTGGAAGCTGTGCAGTAGTTTTCTAGGATGGCTCTTCAGTATAAAGATGCCTTGATCTTTAATGAGAGGGATGTGTTTGGTTGCTGGAGCTCTATGCTGTAATTTGTGTTGATTGAAAGGCTTATCTTAAAGCTGCATGCTGTGTTTGTAAACCCTCTATAAGGCTCCTTTATTGAAGATCACACAGCGCACCATATACTGGGATTTTAGCTTGTCCTCCATGCCATCTAATTAAAGTCCATACCGCTGTGGCTCTCTGCTGCTAGCGGCTAAAAGCTATTACATTTCCATTTTTTGTGCCAATATAAAAAGCCCAAAGCCGAAATGCTGAACTGCATTTCCGGAAAATGGTTGAATGATGACTATTCCACTTGGAAGTGTACCTCAGCATCGTACGTCTATCTAATAACCTTCTGAAGACCACTTTAACCAGCACAGGAGATGGAGAGTAGGAAGAGTTTGTGCTAGAAACCATCTGTGCTGTGTGACGTCGGCCAGGTTCAGGGCTGTGAGGTCAATGCCAGATGAATGGATTCCGCCACGTAGTCAAGATTATGGCAGTTAATGGCACTCACATTCAGACAGCCCTCCAGCAGCATATAAACGTGCCTCCGCTTCTCCAGAAATTCAACCTGTTGAGCTAATGGACAAAATGAATTAAATGCTGAGTGACGTCCATTCATCCACTGACACCACGTGAACTCATTTCGTCCCATGAGATGCGTCACTGATATTAAGTCCATGTTCATAATTTGTTAAAATCAAGCACTGGAGAGAGAGCAAATTGATTCACCTCAATTATACATCACGCTCTGTCACCAGTATACTGGACAGAGGAACATGATTTCCATGCACTTAAGACAACGTGACTCATTAAAGTGTAAAGATCAAGATGGAGATCGGAAATGAAATGACATTTCATGTGCTGCAAGGTAAGAGTGGGCGGTATAAACGGTATACGGTAGAAACGATATGAATTTGGCCAACAGTAGAGATTTTGACTATACCGGCCTACCGCGATAGCGCATGTTGATGATGTCATCAAGCTGCGCCTGTTTTGGTCGA
>JBBPCZ010127416.1:0-24182 GCA_037974445.1 Brycinus macrolepidotus | reverse complement strand
AATGGCAATAATTACCTTTGACGTACTTCTAGTAGTGTTTTTCCATCCAACTGGTCACATTGCAAGAGGAGAGTGTTGATTACAGTGGTGGTTTTATACTTTTCCTCATTAAATAAGATTTGATTCAGGTGATCACAATCAGTACCTCATAAAGCAGAATGAGGTGCTTGTGTAGGAACTGAACAGACACTGGCATGGAATGGTTCTCATACTCATAGAGATCCTGATTTAAAAATAAATTGCAGTGGTCTCTTATTTTTTTCCAGAGCTGTGTTTTTGGTGCTTGCTACATCAGACTATAGACTGAGCTGGACCCATTTAGCTACAATTAACGAAAAGGAAAGCCAGACAGTTAAAGACTGTACAGCCGACTGTGTGTGTGTGTGAGTGTGGATGAGGGTGTATGTGTGTGTGAGAGATTGTACGTCACTCTGTATTTTGATTAAAGGTAAAAAGCAACACTGGTGTCTCTGGTGGTATGTTCCTTTCCCCTTAGATTCTGTTAACAGCTTCATGCGATTCTAGTTAGTTTGAGGTTTCTTTATTTATTTCATAACTCCATATAGATGCTTGTAGATGCTTAGCTTCTCATTAAATTACATTTAAACAAATATCTACAGTTTTATCCTTACCAGGACATCTCTTAACCTAACCATGACCATAACTTCAACCCAGAATGTGGCCCTAGTTCTGCTCCTTAACTGGTTCTAATTCTGATCTTAGCCTCAATGCTCTTGAGAATCAAGTGAGCATTACTGGAGAGTTTGTTAAAAATTGGAACATTTGGAGGTCATCTATAGAAGACAATCAGAATGAAGTGGGACCGGGAGAAGCAGGAGAACAGGAGAGGATGCTGTCCTTGCCTCTTGTGGGAAAAGAGAACGACTGAAGACGTCACCACTTGATAACGACGTGCTGGCCCTTTTCAGCAGAGTTCGGCTGCGAGCAGCATCTAATGCAGGGGAATCATTAAAACATGTCCCAAGGTTAAATCCGTCAGATTTGACTGACAACGCTGCGCCGCGCTTACGTGCATTGTTTAGATCGCTTTGCATGCTCGCCTTGTCTGCCTCCTATTATTTGACTTGTTTTCCAGTCAGGAAAGTACTGATAGACTTACACTATGTGCCTGCATGCTTCATGTTGCGTTTATGCAAATGCACATTGTCAGAAATATGTTCTGCTGAATAATTCATCTGAGGAATCTATTGTGATTTGAAAGAAGTGGCTGTTTAGAGGAGAACCGCTGTATTCAGTGTCGACACAACTCGAATGGTAATTCAGTTTGACTTTCAGCTCTGGAATGACCAAGCACTGCACATGGCCACACCTGCCCACTTAAGAGTAAAAGGCTGGGGTGAGTATGAACATTTTCTATATTATGAATTTGATAATTAAATGTGAATTAATCAGGGCAGGATAAGAAAAGATGGAGTGGCTGGGAGATCAGAGGAGTGATCTATGTAGTCCTGGCAATTATGAATGTAAGAGTGAGAGCCGGCTGAGACGGGCGGGTCAGCTTGATCTATCTGGATGGGGCTTATGGTGTCTTGAAGATATCCATGCTCGTAAAGTCCGCTGACATTTAAGGAGGCTGAAATGCTAATCTACCAGCATTAAGCTCCCTTAGCCCTTTTCTACAGGGTGTAAAGGGTGTTTCCTTTGCTGCTTCACGTCAGAAGTAATTAAAAGGACTCAGTGAGGGTGAGAGAGAGAGAGAGAGAGACAGAGACAGAGACAGAGAGAAAGAGAGAGAGAGGGAGACTTACACAGAGGGAGAAGAGAGAGAGAGTTAGAGAGAGATAGATAGATAGAGAGAGAGAGTGAGTGAGAGAGAGAGAATTTCATGAGTGAGGTCACGTAAAAAGTTAAGAAAAGACAAAAGTTAGGCCTAAGTTATTTGCTCATTTAATTTCTTTCTGTTTGCACGATTCATTTTCCAAACACACAGCTGGAGCAGGAGCGACGAGTGGGGGAATCGAATGATTGCTTGATTACTTACTGGTTGATTGACTTTGATTTAAAACCTCAAACAAATTGGCTCGGTTTTGCCTACATTTTCCTGGCAGGGCAGAGAATGCATCATATGTATTCATATGTATATGTATTTGGGAAATGACATATTCTGCTCCAAATATTTTGACAATTTTGACATCCGGTTTTTCACCCATGGAAAATGAATTACTGCAAAAAACACTGTATTGAGACACCAGAACCAAAGTATTCCAGTCTGCAGTCTGTTCAGCTTAGGAAGCAACAGGGTTTTGTTAGATTTCAAAAGTTTCTGCTCGACTTCTGGAATGCCTGCTGAAGCAGACTTAAATCACCCATATGGAGCCAGACTGAGAAGAAAAAACTCTCAGGGACCGAGATTGCTAGGAGTCTGGAACATTAGGTCTGCTGTTGTTCTCAAGGTGCAAAATATCATCATGCCCTCAGAAAAAAGCTATTTTTAGTTTTTTCAATTTTACTTTTCTACACCATTTGTATTAAGCAGATATTCTTTACATTGAGTCAAAGTTTGATAATGACTGGAGCTATCAAATTACTAAACATATTGCTTCTAAATTACTTAAAATATTTCACCTTAAATTGCATTAAAAGTTAGGAACATTTTTGCTTTCACCGATAAAGATACTATCTTTTTTGTACAGTACAACAATATATTGTGGTGCTACACTATAATAAAATATCTTACTTAAGATTTTTTTTTTTGATAACAGTTTAATCATTAGCCTCTACTGTAGTGCGTGGAATATAGTATAACATCAGTGTCAAACAAACAAACAAGCAAACAAATAAACAAATAAAATAAAATAAAATAAATGAGCATCTCCAAAATAGTAATGTGACAGAGGAATGAAAAAATGTTATGTAAAGTATAATTTTAGAGCATTTCCACTGGTCCATTCCTCATGAAATGGCCACACAGTATAAAGGACGGCTTCTGTGTTCAAACAATTTAGAAACATGTAAAAAGGGAAAAAATCATGTCTTTTGGTCTCATGATTTTTGTTTTTGGATGGGAATTGTATTTAAAAGCTTTGACCTGCGACAGTTTTTTCGCCCCCTTTTTTTCTGCCTCCGCACCTCCATTCTGAATGCATATCACATGTAAGAAGATTTTGCGGGACATGCTGGACCACCCTTTCACAACTGATACAAACTCTCGTGCGCCATGCCTCATTCGACCTCAGCTACAATGACCACAGTCTTAACCCAACACATCATCAATAAACGTGTGGGGAGGATCTCAGCTAGAAATAGCAAATGCAGCACCCACAGAAACTGAGGATCAGGTGTAGGTGAAGGTGCTTCACTTGCTCTATCGATCAGGCTGTTATGGATCTGTGTGTAGGGCGACTGGCAGCCATAGTATTACGGGTTTGACCTCAAGTAGGTTCCAGAGAGCTGAAGAGCTGCAGTGTTTAGGATCCCTGAACATTAAGCAGTGGCACTATTCCACCGTTTAAGGCACTTAACCCCAAATAGTTCCAGAAGTGCGTATCATACCCCATTCCCTGGTCTGGTTGTAAAGGAAGGCGTGAAGTATCATCAAGTAATTAAAATCCTATAGAGAAGGGACAGCATGCACGCTACTTAACTCACACTGACTAAGCATGGAATCCTTGCTAAAGGCTAGCAGAGTCAATGAGTATCATGTAAGGTTAATGACGTGTCCCTAACGAGCCCTTGCTCTTGGATACACCATATGTGTAGTTAACATGACTGGAAGAGTGTGAGTTAGATTACACTTCACAGTTTATAGGCTAATCTGTTTAGTATTCCACTGGCACATGCCTCGTTCCATACTATATGGACAAAAGTATGTGGACACCCCTCTTAATTTTAAGTTCAGGTGTTTGTCACAGCTTTTGCATCAGCGGGACTGACGTAGGGGTGAGGATTGTTCGTATTTGTTGTCCAGGGTTGGTAAAATAGCCCTCAACAAATAGTGGTGGGGACACGTCCCTAGTGTCCTCAGCGTGAATTCCGTCTATAGGGAAGGGTAAAGTTAATGCTACAGCATACAAAGAAATTACATTCTTTCAACTTTCGACATCCTGGAAGTAAGTGAGAGCCAGGACTTCTTGTCTAATATCAGTGCTTGACTTCAAAATTCCTTAGTAAATATAAGGCACACTACAAAATTTTGTGGAAACCTACCTCAGTAGAGTGGAAACTAGAGTGGGCATCTCCATATTAATGCCCATGGTTCTGCAAGGGGATGTCCAAGGTTAAATGAGTGTGATGGTCAGGTGTCCACTTCCTTTTGGCCATACATTGTTTATCATTCACCTGGGAGACCTGTACTGCACAATTTTAAGCTAACCCTCTGGAAGATATTCTAAATCCATATTTCAGCTAACTCTGTTTAGCATTCTTCTTGGAGTTTTTCCAGTCTGACTGCACAGTTTAAAGCTAACTCTGCATGGCATTCTTCTGGGAGGTGTTCTGTTCCATTTTTCGCCCGCCTAGTTTTGAGAGAACTTTGTTTAGTGTTCCTCTAGAAGATGCTGTGATCCATACTCAAACTGCTTAGCATTACTTTAACTCTGTTTAGTCTTATCCTCAGCACAAAAGTGTGAGAGTGTAGGAAACCCTCACGGCCTGTAGACATTGCTGCGTTAAGCAAGTCTGCATGGGGTGAGAGTGGTTGAGAGGTCCTGCTCGTTGCCTGTGGGCATGACAGGACCGTTCCCTCAGTGCTGCTGCCGGCCAGGAGCAGCTCCTGTAGAGCCTTTTATCAGCAGCCCGTGAACAAACTTTATCAGACAGTTGAGACTTATAGATGTGTCAAGAGATTGAAAATTCAGCATTCTGGAGTGGAGACAGAGGTTCCCTGACATACTCACGTGAAATACAGTAGTTTGCAGTTTTATGTACTCTGTAGCATCCAGGATGACATTTCTTCAGCGTAGCAGGTTGGCTTTTTCCGTTCCATGAGGGAATTGCCACGAGGGGATACTGACACACTTGAATCCTTCTTTGTCTTTCAAGAGCAACTGCTCTGTAAAACTTTTTTTTAATCATCCTCAGCAGCTGAACAGCACTTTCTATTGTACTTTCCTAAGCAGTGTCACTTGTAGCAGGCTAATTACCTAGGCAGGTAGGTTAATAACCTGATGGGATATAGCTTGATGCATCCTATGGCCCATTACCGTCGTCCGTAGCCGGGATGAAGGACTTCTTGCTTGCAACGTGGTTCGTTACATTAAGTAGTAAGACTGGCCCACATATATGAAACTTTTTTTTTGTGTGTGTTAGCATGCAGGCTGAGTAAATGCGGGGGAAATCCTCTGCACCCCAATACGTCTGTTCCTGCTGACGCAGACCGGCTTCAGCTCGTGAGGAATGAAATACCGCGGCTAGTGCAGGTGACAGGCCTAATTAGGCTTTGCAGAACAAATGCTGTGTTGTAAGCACAAAAAAAAAAAAGAAAAAAAAAAAAGATTGCATGGCCCAGAAGATATTCCAGGAGGCAATCGCTTCCGCCCTGCCATTAACATAAAGTGTTTTGAATTATGCAGGGAAAGTAACATAATTAGTTCCTCTGGTGCTCAAGCAGAGGAAGAGGTGGATATAGTGTCCCACATCCAGTGAATCAGAAAAAAAAAGCATCGACTACATGCAGAATGGAATGCTTTTGTGTATGCCGGGCAGGGAGGCTTGACAGTGTACTCATGCAATCTGCAGGAACGTATGAGTTTAGATCAAAGGGAAGATTTTTTTTTTAATTAAATCATTTCTCTTTTTCCCTTAATTCCCTCTTATTGATGCCAAAGTGCTCACCGTGCCCTGGAACGTTTCTGTTTCTATGATGATAAATGGAAGGCAAATGTACTCTCCAGAAAGAGGAACTCCCCTAGCTAGCCTTGTTTGAAGTGAGCATATAAAGTGTGTTTTTTTGGGATTTTTTTTTTCCTTTTTTTGCTCTGTTTGTGGATGGAGTTCAGCGTCTTTGTTTGTCGCACTTTCAGCAGATTGCATCAGCCCTGCTTATGTCACTCGTTGCTCACCCTGCGATTGTGGAAACTTCTGGGACAGGGTGGCAGTGCGAAATTACTCTTCCGTTTCACGCCGGATCGTTCCCTGTCGGTGTCACCTGCAGTATCAAAGGAACCCTGACTCATTTCCACAAATATGCAATCAAGCAAGCTGAGAGAATTAGCCTTTCGCTTGTGCTGGAGTCGACATTGGCGGCAGGCCCAATTTAACATAATTTTCTCGTGATTTATCATTACATGAGCCCGTTTTGCACGTTAAATGCTTTCACGTTCCGAGTTCCTTCGCAGGACCTCAAGTGGTTTCTCTTTCCTGTCTTTAGACTCTGCTGGCAATGGGGCCTTGATGATGCAAGTTAACTTTAGCTCTGAGCACAGTTAGAGCTGTTTGATGTTTAATATGACCGTATCTGTTATTAACAGAAGTACATTTTTTCATTTATTATGGTTACACTCTATATTTTTGGATAATTAATACAAAAATGCGATGACGTCTCCCCTTTTTGGGCCTTTGATGTTGAATTGACCAATAGAAACTGATAATATTCCTGGGACATGAAAGGGAGACACATTTTATTAGTATATTTATTGTTTATGCTGTTCTTTAAAAGAATGTCTTTAAACTGTTATGACAAAATAATATATACATATGTGTTCAAATACACAATATTTAATATATATGTAAAATAATTAAGAATACATCATTTATAGGCCTAGGCCTGCTTCTATATAAATGGGAACGGTTCATGGTAAAGTTGTTCTGAGCTATTATAGGCTCTTTTGTATGACTGAACTTATTCAGAGAGAGAAACAAATTAGAGGCTGAATTGCTCGCACTGAGACCTAATTTAGCAGCCAGTCTGCACAAGCCACGTCCCATCAGGGACACCAAATGTCATGGCTTTCTCTGTCTCTCACTCCCATTTTAAAGGAGATGAATTTGAATCACACAAACCGCACAACATCAAAGTTATAGCTGAAGGAGAATGGTGACAACAACATTCATTATCATCTCAGCAAAGGGCTGTGATGCGCACAAAATTCATTCCGTCTAGATTCTCGAGCTGTTTGTAATATATTTCTTCTGCCCTTTTTGCCTTTCAGTCTAGTTTGGTGGCCAATTAGCAAAGGGGAAGGTGACTAACTATGCTGATGGTCTTTGAGTACATCAGCAGGAAAGGCTGGCTGTGTATGAAGCCAGGGTATGCATTTTTCAAACTCCTCTGCAGTGCCTCCATACATTCAACTGAGAACAGTAAACAGCTGATTGTGGCATATAAGCATTTAAGGGAATGGCCAGGTGACTGAAAATGGCCTGTGGGGAGACCACTGGCTATGGATAATACTTTGCACAAACCTAGGAATCTAAACTGTCTTTCGGTCACCCACACCATACCTGAATATTCTTATTGATTTTGGCACCATGCAGGATGGATCAGAACATATAGATTGAGCTAGAAATGGCATAGACCATTGATTGGTCAAATGCAATCATTACAGAATTGCCACACCAACAGATCACCACCGTTTCCTTTAGACAGCCAGTATTTCAAAATAACTGTCTGACTGAAATCTCTATTTGAAATGCACCAGACAAACCCAAATATAATGGATCAGTCAGACCTTGAAGCTTCTCCATTGTTGTTCATGATTACGCTACTGTCACATGAAAAATCATATGATCATCACACAACCTCCAGAGAACCCCTCCTGCCATCACAGTTCCATTATGGCATAAGAAATGGACAGGTACTCGACCAGGGTACAGATATATTTGGATTTGGATTAGTAACTGTTACATAACAAGCTGGCCAATGGAAATATGCTTATGAAGAGCATCACATGGTTGCCCAAATTCTCCAGATCTCAATCCAATCAAGCTAAGTCTTGGTGTCAGATACCACAGAGCACCTTCAGGGGTCTTGTGGAGTCCATGTCCTGCCAGCTCACAGTTGTTTTGGTGGCACTAGAGGGACGTCCACAATATTAGGTGGATGGATTTAATGTTGTGGATAATGTGTGTATATTTAAATATATATCCTGTTACTTTTCTTCTCAAGGGGTTTAATGTAGACGTTAGCTCTCAGACATGATGCATTATTAAATGTAATTAGTTTAGCGTATATAATTTATCCAATATTAACATACTAAAACTGTCTTTCATGACTGGAATGCTGCCTCACAGGCCTGGCTTAATCGCAGAAGCCAAAACTTGCAAATGGGTTTCACTAGTTGGTTGCACAAATGTGACAAGCAATCTGAGCCGCTCTGCTCTGCGAGTGTGCCTGGCGGAGGGGAAAAACTAAGCTCTGCCTTTGGCTGTGAGCTTCCACATGTTCTCAGGCTGCTACAATCACTTGGAGATTGTGTTTTGTGCCAAATCTGGTAAAAAAAAAACAAAAAAAAAAAAACTTCTCATACCGGGTCAAAAGCTTAGCCTGATTAAAACTGCATCTGCACAACCGCAATAATTGATGCATTAACACTTGTTTAATCATTTTTAGATGAGCAGGCACTGGGGTGGGCACGTAAATGTGCTGAAGGCTGGCGCAGCTCGGTAACGCAGGAGAGTGGCACCACTGGGATCCATTCTAATGGTTCTTATTTTAAATGCCAGTCAGGGGCATAAGGCAGGGGGCCCCATGTTCCAAACAAACAGAGCGCTGTTTGTTCCCTCCTTTTTTCCAGCGCGACCTTCGGAAAAAGCATTTCCGAGGGCTAATTGAATGAGGCCCAAATGCTTTGCATTGCAGAGGTCCGTGCTCCCCACTGACATGGCAGCCTTTTGCTGGGTAGGCCTTGTTAATTGAATTTCTTCCGAGACTGCAGTATGATTCTGCACCGTTTGCTGTGAGGCCGCTTGCCTAACCCCAGGACGATATATTTTATAAATAATGGCCTGTGCACAAGCAGGGTCAGGCTCTACCTTGCCCATAAGTCATCTTGGTGACCCACATGCTCCGCAGTATGTATGAAGCTGGTAAGCACCTTTCTTGCATCAAGTGCATGGGGGAGCCTGTATACACAATGGTGATCTGTGGTCGTGCAACTGGTGAAATGGTAAAAAGCAATTTTATGCTTTTATGAGACTCACAGGTTTTAGAAAGGGGGAAAATTATTTATGCTTTTCATCAACCAATTCTGGATAACTCTAGAATCTACACACAGAAATATATTCATGCATAGGCTTCAAAAATCTAAATGCTGTGCCAGATTGCTCAAGAACATCTTCCTTACTTCATGGCTGAAAGACCAGCCAAGGTTTAGCATGTCTACATTGTGTTTTATTTTTCATTTTTTTCTTTAAGTTCATTATGCAAGGGTTACAGCACCTGACACCTGTTGGAATAAGTCTTTATAAATGGTAATGTCAGTTGTCATGAAAGGCTTGTGGAGGTGTCGTGTAACCATTGTCACATTCTGAGATTTTCTTCTCTGTGGGAGGTAGGGATGGCAGTTATTTTTCCAAGGTTTGACATAATAAGAGACATTAAATGTTTAAAAGGGGTGCATAATCTCTTAAGGCCTCAAACAAACAGCTTAGCAATGGCAAAACATTTAAGGTAGCAGCATAACTGCTGCTATTAGGGCACCTGGTGGCCTAGTGGTTAGTGATTGCCCCTGTAATCTGAAGGTTGTGGGTTTGAATCCCAACACTGCTAGTGTCATCACTGAGGTACCCTTGAGTAAGGTGCCGTCCCCACACACTGCTCCCCGGGCGCCCCACGTTGGTGGCAGCCCACTGCTTCACTTGATGAATGGGTTAAATGCAGAGAGAGAATTTCACGCTGGGTGTTCGTGTGTGACTATAAGGGACCACTTTACTTTAAATCTATTGCAATGCCCGTGTCGGGTTTTGTTTTCAGTCCCTGGGTTTCAGTTTTTATTTCTATGGCTATTCAGAGCTGGGTTTCAGTGTAATGACCAAATATGCTTTACATTAAATCCTATTGGTTTCCAAAGTGTATATGGAGTATCCAGCTTCATCAAATGGACACCCCTGCCTGAGTGCACGCTTCTTTATCTTTTCTGGTAATTGCCAGTGTTGTGTGGTTTATTCTTGCTCCCAGCTTTACTTTTGACATCTACGGTATGTGATCTTTCATAAACTGACAGAAACTCTGAGAAAATGCCGAATCCATACAACTCGAAGGGCAGCCAGCATGCCTCTGCATTGCACACACACACACACCTAAACACATACACACACACACACACACACGCACGCACACCAGATTCTCCTGATGACTGATCTTATTTGTAGAGTTGTGCTGAACCAAGAGTGCAAGGCCTACCTCTAATTTGCTTGAGAGGAGCTGCAACACATCCCTCTCTCAACTCTTACTTTAGTGCAGCTTCGAACTGTAAATAGGGGCTAGCCTGCTGCTCATCAAGCAAGAATTATAATGCAGTCAGTTCATCAGTTGTTAGAAACTGAACTCTTAGACCCATAACTTGCAGCCCATGAATGATGCTGCGCCCTCTTTTATTAGAATATACTTCCCACTTGTCGTTAAGCATCCACACATATTATACACATATTTCCATCCACATATTATATACTACAATGTTACTATTCTTATGAAGTATTTAATGATGTTGATTTTTTTCCCCATTCACCTTTAATAGTTACATGTTTGATACATGAAATGCTGTAAACGAAAATGATACAAATATGCATAAATTTAGTATGCATAAATAAATGTGCCTCTACTGAAACAAAACAAACACTATCACTCCACTAAAATCTCCCAGAGCATCCTCATATTTGACCTTTTCTCATAAATATAGCCTATATCACATTAATAGAGCAGTTTTTTGCATCATGTGCAGTTGCCTCATTTTTGCATCATCATCGCTGATGTTATTACAACAAATTGCCTGATATTAATGGACTCTTTGTACATTCTGTCCATTTGTTGTTAGTTTTATCAGTAGGTCTTGGAGCTTTCATATATGACATCTATATGACTCACCTGTATAAGTCTTTCATGACAACTGACATGAACCTACATAAAAACTTTAAGTTTTAATATAACAAACGATATTTTTGGGGATGAGGTACTTTTTCTCAGTTTTAGCGCAAGTGAAGCAACCTGGGATCGAGCTCACAATCTCCTGTTGATAGGGCCAACAATTAGACAGCTGTGCCGCCTGTTGTGCACTACTCCAACAACAGGGACTAACGCCATTACATAGAACCTTTATAGCACATTAGAAACAAGTTTCCTGAGGCAAAATTCGCAACACATTTTATTTTATTGCAAATACACGTAAAACCAATGGAAATGTAACTTGTGCTGTGTGGCAGCATTTTCAGGCCCTTGCATTACAAGTGCTATGGCATATACTAACGAGCTAATATTAGAGAAAATCTTTAAAAGTGATCTCTTCATATAGTTAGCTACATATGATTAAGGGATTAGTAGAGAAACACCTGAAGTTATTAGAGGCATTTCTGCGTACAGTGTTTAAATATTAGCCCACTTCATCCTAGTTTGTGACTGTCCTTTGTGATTGTTGCAGCCACAGCAAATTCGGGCCCCCAAAAACTGCGACGCCAGCTCTGTCTGACGTCCTTGGAAACCGTCACGCATGCAGTTAAGAGAAGTCAGTTGGTGAGTCAGTCAGACAGTTGACTAATGCCCTCGTTATGCTAGTGTGACTCTCATTTGTTAAACATCTTAAGGTTGTGTTTTTAGTTTGTAAGCCAGCTTTATGTACCAAGAGGGAGTTTCATTTCTGTACCAGTTTCAGTGTTACCTCCTTTGACTACAGTGGCAGTAAAGGCCAAATAGGCCTCGTATCAACGAATATTTTATGTGGGTATATGCAAATCCTTGTGGTTTTCTAGCAAGTATATGGTATTATGTAGACAGCACCTCTGGCTTAGAGTGTGCAATTTTGTCACCATGTAATTACTGATTTTGTGCTGTTTACCCTCACGCCTCGCTTTGCTTTTCACATCTACATGCTTGATTCTCCCAAATGTGACTGATATGTGTGGCAATGCCAGATCCATGCAGACAGTCCAACTGCAAGGGCAGCCAGCTCTCCCCTGCTTCCTGCGCACACCATATTTAGCCTCATTCCTGACAACTGTCTGATTTGGAGAGCTGTGTCATGAGCCAAGAATGGAAAGGAACTCTACTTTCACTGCCACTGTGCTCTTAAGCGAGGCCCCTAACCCTAATATGCCCGAGAGGAGCTGCAACACTTGCCCCTCTTACCCCTTGCTGTAGTACAGCTTCAGGCTTTAAAGAGGATTGAGCCTTGTTTAGCCGAAATGGAAACGCAACCAATGCATCGTCTGATGGAAAAGGAAACCTTTGACCTGTTACTGAGAGACCTCCCTCTTAAGCAGAAGAACCTTCCTTCCCATTGAAAGTCAGTGGGAAGGTCGTCATTTTATAGGATTTTATGCTTTAAAGGTTTGAAAACTTTGATGATGTAGGCAATGGAAATGGCCATTTGCAGGAATATTGCAGAAAATACAGACACTTTTTAGCAATACTGGAACGTTTTTTTTATAGGAAAAATAATACAGCCATGCATAAAGGCATCTCTGAGTATGTGTTCTTATCTGTACCTGTGGGAACAGCCACATGACTGTTCTGTCACCAAATAGCACTGTGACCTTTCTTATAAATGTCTTGTTGAATGTTTAAATCACATACAGTAATTTATATTTTTAATGGTGAAAATGAAAAAAAAACCATCATTCTAAAACATTCAAAACATTCAGTTAACAAAAAAAACACCAAAATGTTACATAGGCCAACATAAACTGGATTTCTTCACCTGCTGCATCTGTAGTGACCTGTCGATTATGGTAGATTAATTCAACAGAGTTTCTGAACTTTGGTAATCAACTGTGCTACAGATACAACAAACAGAAATTATGTTGAGAATAATTTTAAAAACTTTAAACTGTTTGTACAATAACCTCACGGTACTGGCATAAAAATCTTCTAACCCACCACATCAGTCTACTTCTGTATGCTATATATACATATTTTTTTCATCTTTGGAGAATATTATTACATTTCTCACTGAAATCTGGCATTTAATAAATACATAAATGAGAGCAAATTACCCAATATTTAGTGTTCTCTGTATATTCTGTCAAGTTTTATTACTTATATTATTAGGCATTGGAAACGTCTGGAAAATTGCACACAGATTTTGATATAAGTGAAGTTCTTAATGGAAACATTTTTTTTTCAATAAAGTGAAACTAATGTGACAGCAGTTTTTAAAGGATATTTATAAAGGCATTTTAAAAAATGACAACATGGAAAAACATTTTAATCAATTAGTTTGATGGAAACAAAATGTATCCCTTGCAAAATGTGCATACATTCAATGGAAACCTACTAGAGAGAGCTTTATTTTGCCGGGCCGATCCACTTACATACAGCCACTAGATTCCGTGGCATTGTTTCAGCCGCAGCATACTGTTGATATCACTGCTCCTCAAAACGGCACCACCCACACAGTGTGACGTTCATTGAAACTTTCACAATTGCACATTTCAAAAACGAGGAGTCAGGCGGTGAGTCAGTCAGTCAGTTGGGTCAGTGACTATTTTTGGTCTACCCACTTGGCAGACCAGCAAAAATAGTTCCATTGAATATCATATATTCCGAGACATTTCAGGTGTTCTTAGAAAAGCACACAAGCTCTGTGTTGAAGAAGAACAGAACCAGTCTGAGAAACCCCTGGTGCCCTGCTTAGAGATAAGATCTGGCTTTTTGCCTGGAGTCCTTCACTTTGGCAGTAGCCACATGCTATCAATCCATGTTGAACCATCAAAATATACATTAGTTACCTGAACTAAGGTGGAAACATTGGTGTGCATGTCAATGTACAATGCCTGACTTATGAGCTATGTGTGTCTCTTATTAAAATGAATGAAATCCAGAAACATCATGAAGCACACTTGATATGGAAATTATATACAAATCAGCTGCTGTAATATCCGTAACAGAATATTCTTAACTGCATTTGAAGAATTACTGTGCAAAGCTGTGGAAGCACTGAGGGGAGATGAGACAAAAAAACATATTAGACTTATTAAAAGACTTATTATTTCAATTTGTTTCTTGGTATCTCCTTTCACAGTCCCTCAAGGCCTAGGTAATGATCATATAAGTTTGAGGTATGTGGAAACAGTGAAATTTCTGGTCTTTCTGGAGCTCTAGATGGGGTGATTGACAATATTTAGGTTGACTTGGAGAGGGAGGGTAAAAATGACAAAGTTTTATTGACTGTGGAGGACAAGGACAACATTTTTGTTGGACGTTGGAGGTGTTGTACGCTATCACTGCCCACTGGTAACCCTCACAAAGCCCCCCCCCCCCCATTTTTGTGCCCTATGCCTAGAAACCCCTCTCATCTCAAAAGACATTTGGAAATTAAATTGAAATGCTCAAAATATTGGGTTAATTTGGTGTGTGGTACAATCTCCAATCTCTAGTCAAACCAGAGAGTTACAAAATTTTAAATAAAAAAGGTGCAAGTTCCCAGACCATTTAACTATATTACACTGAAGTGCCAAATAGGTTCTAGCTGTGAATTACCTGAAGCATGAAAACTGTACTTTTGCCTGTCTTTGTAACTACTCTCTATGTTGAAACATATTTAAATACCTCAGCCAATGTATTATTGTTTTATCTTAATGTTACCCCGAACACAATATCTGGTCCATGAAATATCTGGAAGTTACATTTTTCATCAGGAACTTCATCATCTAAATTACCTGAGGATTATGGGACAAAGAAGCGAAGAAAGTGTTCTCATACTTTTTCTTTATTTTAGGTGATATTGACCAACAAGGTCACTTTTAAAGTGCACCCCTGTTAATTATAGGCTACAAATAAATTCCTCATTAAAAAAAAAATCATAAAGCAATTTATTAGAATGCCCTTTGTATCCTTGTGCCGTTAGCATTAATGCTAATTTTTATGAGTTACAAGGGCTTAATGGCAGCCCTTGGGGAATCACAGTTGGGGATAATTACTGTAGTAACTAGATGGTACAAACAAACTCACACTAAAAGTTCCTGCTTAACCCTTTGAATAGGATAGTCACAAATATGTGATGAGCTCTGGCTGGTCCCTGGTGAGTTCGATCACAAAGATGTGATTAGGACGTTAGGGAACAGCAAGTTCTGCCTAGCACTGAAATTTTTGAAAGTTAGATTGGAATCTCACTCTCAAGGGTATGCCATTGTTTTTAAAAACTCACTCATCAATGGATTCTCTTTTATACGTCAGATCAACTTCCGTTTTTTGATACGCTGGTCAATGAACAGATAGAAAAGTCTCTGTCTTACAATTGCTGTCTTCCAGACTTACCTCGTCTGACAGTTTATGATGTAAATTGGCTCATGAAAATGTTGTGTACTGCTCAATCTAACAAGGCGTAGAAAGATGTAAAATCTCCAGCTACATCGAAAACTAGGGTAAGTAGCTAAAGCTTACCTTGTAGCCAAACAGCTACCTGGTTAGTGTCTATGTGACTAATGCTATATCTAGTTTGATTTGTTTGATGTATCTTTCAGCTGTCAAGCTACTTTATAAGAAGTAAACTGTATTTTGATTTATTTTCCCTCTGTCAGGTCCCTGGGCAGCGGCCACTAGAGGCCGCTCGTTCAGTTGTATGTATTGGACTTTTATTTTTAAGTTTTGTTCTATGTGTTTATGGTGTCTTGCTTCGTGTTTCTGTGTTGTGATTTGTTCTTGGTTTAGTTCTGTTTGTATTTAAGTGCCTTTGTTTAGTTTACTGGTGTCGGTCAACCCTTCACGCACCCCTTATGTCTACCCTCACTCTACCGCATCCTCCTGTGTCATCTATGTTAAGTATGCTTTGTGTTTTAGTTTTGTATGCTTTGTGTTTTAGGCCCTCGTGCCTTCTTTGTTTTGAGTTTCTGTTGAGTTCGTGTTTGTTAAATAAAACCCATCAAAGGGAATTTGCATCTGTGCCTTGCTCTTCACCACACCCTCCTCATAGGGTCAGGACAGGTCAGCGTGAGGACAAGAGTCTATGAGTTCTATGAATACTACATCTATAGTATATGTATATCCATATGTAGCTATCCTGGTGTAATATCAAATGTGTCTTCACGGTTCGGTTGCAGAAATGGAGGTTGTGTGAGGTTAGGTTATGCTACCCTTAATCAATTATTTGGTTTATTAAGCAATTTCCTCTGGGATCAATATTCTGATTCTTATATTTAACCAGTTAAAGAGTCAAATTTGTTTCTATGTAATACAAAGGTATACATTATGTAGGACTTTTATGTCTTTGTATCACATTCACCACCTGGGTGTTTTCAATTTACTTTCCTGCCTAAACACATTACAGTGAAAATTAGTGTACTTACCGAATTATTACTCCACATAATTACAACTGACATACCTTATATTATCTACTATGCTTTATCTGCCTATTAGCTAGAACGTGTTAGTGGGATATAGTTAGACTGTTTTTATACACACCCCCATTTTACCCAAAATAGTTCACACGCATATGTTGGCTCTTTGGTTACAGTTTGGCCATTTGATAGCAGTTCATTGAAACCCATCCTCATGTTATACAAAATAATGATCTTATTTGTACCTCACACTTACCTTATTAATAGCTAGAACTTAAGGAATTAAAAAAAAAAGCATTGTGTTGTAGATATGCTCGTAGGTCTTTCCCACCAGGAAAGTGTTTCCTTCACAAAATAAAGCTTCACACCATTAGTCTTTCTGCTAGCTCAAAGTTGCTAGTGAAGAAAATGAATGTGTGACTTGCATCTGTTTTAGGGGGCTTCGTAGTGTCATAGCCTTGTTGTGTGTCGAACACGTGCATTGTTACTGTGCTAAAAAGGGGCAGACCAGTTGCTGTGCTGCCTCAGGGCTTTGCGTAGAGATGGAATGCATCATGACAAGCAAGTTTTGCCTTAAACGCCCTTCATCCAGACCTGTGTGCAGCTGAAGAATGCCTGTGATTTTTCAGTCAAAAGCAAATGCTTATTAATCCAGATCCTCACCAGGCAGGCTGAAGCACCAGTCTGTAGCTGTCTGGCTGAATGATGTGTCACAAAGAAGAAAACTTGCATACAGTGCCTCATTCACTGAAGCTTTTCACATAAATGTGAGACTTGAATAAAACCAAATCAAATCCTACCTTGATTACTCGACATGGATGCTGCCATTGCAGAAGCAGCCTAATTACATGCAGTTAATTTATCCAAGAGAAAGGTCTTCTCATAAACAGAAGTAGAGGTGAGTCCAAAGAATGTATAGCACTATGTAGCAAAGTCTCAGTTTACACAGGGAAAAGCCTGGCAGAGGTTTCTCAGTACAAATCAGTAGCTGTGGCTTCCAGTTAAACTCCTGGGGGCTGAGATTTTTTTTACAAAGTACAACGCTGTGAATAAAAAGGTACAGAGTCTCAACTTAAAGTTACACCCTGCTGTGAGGGCTAGATTACGCAGACAGAAAAGAAAGAAATGTATTGCACTTTTTTTTTTGAGAAGCGGAGGGTGTGTGGTGACACATAAGTCCTTAATTAGTTTATTTCCTTCTTGTGTGGTGTAAGAACGAAAGTGAGGAATAGCGAGGAAGTAATTAAGTTCCTGCCTTTGAGCTTGAGCTTGTGTTTGTTATGAATGGTGAGAACAGCTGCTAAGTAGCCGTCCATAGATCCGTTGGGAGTTGCGATAACACATGTGCTATGTAAAGCTCAGAAGAAAGTCCTGCTTTCATTAAAGAACCCAAGATTATGTTCAGCGAGACCGAATAGGAGAAACTGCTCATTTCCTTGTTGTTTTAAAAGGCCTGTCCAGATATGACACTTAGGACCCACTGTCCAACCGATATTTACCAAGCATTACACTTGTATCCAGCTATTTTTACCTTCTTGGTTGAAGAAGGACTCACCAAGAGCGGTGGTCTTCAAACCAGCTCTCAGGACCCTCCAGGGCCTTCGGGAAGGACTTGTCAATCACACTCTTGTTCTTTCAGTGATCTCATGTACAATTTTACTTCCCTAAAGAACCATGGTTGTAAATTAGATGTTTGAGTGTGAAAATTATGGGTATCAGAGTGCTCTTGAGCACCTCTTTGAATCCCACAATGAGAAACTGGAACCCTACAGACTTGTGGCATTGATGTGCATGCTCAGTTGTGAACTTGCTGGACTATGAGATTGTAGAATGTTCCATTTCTCACTTTGGCATTCAAAGGGGTGCTCATGTGTCTTTACTGCAACCATGTGGCATGCAACAATTTATCAAAGACCTACACTATATGAACAAAAGTATTGGGACACCCTGACAATTACACCAACAGGGACTTTAATGACATTGCATTCAAATACATAGACTTTAATATGGAGTTGGTCTCCCTTTGCAGCTTTTACTCTTCTTGGAAGGCTTTCCACAAGATTTTGTGCCCATTCATTCTGTAGAGCATTTATGAGGTCAGGCACTGATGTTGGATGAGAAGGCCTGGCTCACAATCTCCGTTCCAGTTCATCCCAAAGGTGTTGGATGGAGTTGAGGTCAGGGCTCTGTGTGGGCCAGTCAAGTCCCTTCACATCAAACTCATCCAGCCATGTCTTTAGGGACCTTGCTTTGTGTACTGGGGCACAGTCATGCAGGAATAGAAAAGGTTCTTCCCCAAACTGTGTCCACAAAACTGGAAGCATGGAGTTGTTCAAAATGTCTTGGTATACTGAAGCATTAAGATTACCCTTCACTGGAAGTAAAGGACCTAGCCCAAACCCTGAAAAGCAGAAGTCTCCCAATACTTTCTATGTAGTGTATTACCATAAATTCCTTGAGATACAGACAAGCAGATGGTTCAGGTCACAGGTGTCTGACGAACAATGTGGGAAGGAAGATGTTTAGATATGAGGTTAAAGACATTGGTTTATTAATTTGAATCATTATTGAGCTTATAAGCTTATGCTTGCACTTCAGGTCTGTCTCAAATGCATGCTTGTAAATCTAGCACCTTTAAGGTTTCTTGCTATGTAGGTCACGTTGTTGACATCACTGAGGTGGAGAAGGACCCCTGGGCTTAGGACGCCATATGGGACAGTGCTTTAGGTGTCGGCACACTTTTTTTGGAGCACATTTTCTCCTTGGGTAACCACTCTTAATTGTTTTTTTAGCTGTTTCACATGGGTCTTCAGTTCCTGATTGTCTGAATGTCTCTTACTATCAGAGTGCTTTGAGGCAGACTTCGTTCTTGTTCCATTTGAAGTTCAAAATGGCTCAGTTAGTTTGAAATTAAACTTTTTAATGCAAGCTCTCAACTCTTGATGAATAAACAGTGTGCATCATATCTAATATGAAGGTCTTATAGAGTTCACTGGGGGTTCATCCTGTGTGTAGTTGCTTCGGTTCTGTTTCCTCACAGAGCTTTTGAAGCAAAGCAAGGGGTTTCTATATCCTTGTCTTAGCTGTAATGGCTTCAGGTCAGATTTAGTAAAGTGGCCCCGTACAGTCACGCGTAAATACACCACAACACAGCACACAGTGTGAACAGTGTGAAATTCTTTGTCTGTATATGACCCATTCACCAAGTGAAGAAGTGGACTGTCACCAACAGAGGGTGCCTAGGCAACAGTGTGTGGGGATGGTACCTTGCTCAAGGGTGCCTCAGTGGTGCCAGTAGCAGTCCTGGGATTTGACCCCACGACCTTATGATCACAAGGGCAACTCCCAAACCACTAGGCCCCAGCTGCCCCCAAAAAGTGGCATCTCCAATCTGAATAATGGCATTAGTGGCATCTCTAATCAGCTGGTCTGTATGTTTGTTAAACATGGTTCTTGTCCCAGTGAAATTCTCTGGCCTGTACAGTGTGAAGAGCTGTATGTTAGGCCTATATTTTCTTGTACACTTTGGGTAGGGATGTAAACATATGGTACCTAAACTGATCCATAATGCGGGCCAACTGTACTATTGTCCACTAAAGAAGAACTTTGAGTAACGGAGCGTCCTGAAAAGTTTTGAAGTTTGAGCATAGAGTGTCATCATCAGGGCTCATCCTTTTGTTGATGTGTTTTGTTTTCTGTGTCTCATATGCCCAGATAGAATTTCAAATTGGTTTTAATGTTTGTCTTTGAGTGCGTAGTCTTAAAAAGGCTTTGATGGACACACAACCATTTTGCAATGCTAAGAAGATGGATAATGCTTTTCTCCCTGGACTTTATATGCAGTTGAGCTGACACATTTGAATCACATATGCCAGCTGCAGGGACGCTCCCCCTGGAGTCATTTTTCATTATGTGTCGGGCTCAAGGGCACCATAGCAGGATGCTGTCATTTGAAATCAAACTCATGACCTCTTGATTCATGAAGATCTCTGACCAATGGCCTGCCATCACATGGTTTACCAAAACAGCAGTAAAGTCATGAAGGCAGAACTTTTTTGGTACATTGAATATTGTTTGAAACATTTGTTTTTATGAGTTAGAACACAGAGCTGTATTGTGATAATTCATTTGAGTCCTTTCTCTACACTTCTACTGCAGGGTGTTGACAATTTGTCAAATGCAGACAGGGCCAGTAGCTCACACTGACAATGGCAGTAAGGTCAGTATGTTCTGTCCGCCACCAGTAGCTCACGGTCAAGGCATTTTCCACCTGACATAATGGAGTGATATTATAGCATGACTCACATACTGCTAGACTAAATAGTATGTCAAAGGAGTACAATACCATCAGCAGTGCATTGATTAGTATAGAATGTATAGTATAATACTATAATAGTATCTACTAGTACAGTTTCTATAGTATAACAGTATAGTACAGTATGTATAGTTTAATGGTAGAATAGTACAGCAGTATTCATTAGTATTATATGTAGCATAATACTACGTATTAGTACAGCGTCTATAGTATAATGGTATATAAGCACAGTGTATATAGTATTCAGTATTCAGTGTATATGTATAGTGTCATAGTATTCAATAGTGCAGTATGTATAATATAGAATGTATGTATGCATATATTTATATGCATATATTAGTATAGTATGTATGTATAGTATGTAGTAGTACATTATGTGTAGTATAATAGTATAATTATATTCATTAGTACAGTGTGTAAAGAATAATAGTATTCATTAGTACAGCGTATAATTGTATATACTATTACAGTACATTAAGTACATAGTGTGTAGCATAATACTACATATTAGTAGTGTGTATAGTATAATAGTATATATAAGCACAGTGTATACAGTATAATAGAATTCATTATTCAGTATGTATAGTATCATAGTTTTCAATAGTGCAGTATGTATAATATAGTATGTATATATATATATTAATATGTATATATTAGTATAGTATGTATGTATAGTATATAGTAGTACATAATGTGTAGTATAATAGTATAAAGATATTCATTAGTACAGTGTGTATAGAATAACAGTATTCATTATGACAGTGTGTGTAGTATAATAGTATATATTATTACAGTGTGTATAGTATAATACTATATATTAGTACAGTGTATATAATAGAATTCAGTAGTGTAGTATGTATAGTATGTATACATGTATGTATGTATATATTAGTATGCATATATTAGTATAGTATATATGTATAGTAGATATTAGCACATTATGTTCAGTATAATAGTATAATAGTATAAAAATATTCTAATGTGTATATAATAACAGTATTCGGTAGTAGAGTGTGTGTAGTATAATAGTATATATTAGTGCAGAATGTATAGTATAATAGTACGTGTTGGTATAATACGAATAGCATAACAGTGAAATAGTATTCAATATTACAGTATGTACAGTATAATAATAAAATAGTGTTTATTAGTATTGTATGCATAATATAATATTATATATTAGTACAGTATGTACAGTATATAGTATAGTATAATAGTATTTATATCTGAGCTCCTTATAGCCGCACACTTATTAATTCACGATGTTCACCTGATCTTATAGAAAAAAGGACTTGCATCAACTTGCTAAAAACTTAAAAATGTACCTATGTGCAATATAATGAAAAATTTAGATTTATGAAGCTACATGAGAAGCCACGTGAGAGGCTTTTCTAACAAGACTGAAGGAGATCTGTGAAGACCTTGTTGCTGCTGAAAACTTGTCAAGAGCCATCATCCCGGTAGAAAGCAATTATGTGTTAAATAAACACATTAAATATTGAACAAATAAACAATTAGAACAAACAATAAATACACAGCACACAGTGATTGTATAGTATAGTAGATTGTAAAGTTTGAATAATCCCAATCAAATTACATGATTTGTTGATTTTCTGAGTATAGAAGTTACACATGTGAACACACATAAAAAATGTCTTTTATTTATTTATTTGTTTGTTGAGTTTCACATATTGCTAAAAGAAACAAATATAAAATGTGCCAGAACTTTTGCACAGCACACAGCATGTTTAATTTAATTTCATTTATTTTATTTTATTTTATTTTTTTCATATTTTCCCCATATGTTACTTTTCACATTTTGGATTTATTATTTATTTATTTATTAGTGGAAAATACAATCTTACCTGCGGATGTTTACACACATACACAAACAAGTAAACAAGCTGCTCAAAAAAACATGCATGACACTGAGATTCATGTGTGTGTGTGTGTGTGTGTGTGTGTGTGCATCCAGTTTGTGACCCTCTAATTTCACAAACGTATGCAAAAAGGGAAGGTTCAGTTCTCTTGCTATCGGGTGCATTTGATCTTGCTGTTACGTCCCCTCCCGACCCTGAAAAAAAACAAAACAAAACGAAAAACAACAAAAAAAGGAAACCTGTGTTCTCTCAGTGGTCGACATGACTTTCCTATCTTAAGCTCCCCTCTTTCGTTCTCAGACGCAGTCAGTGAACTGGATCAGATAAATGTACGGCTGCAAAAGAAATCACTGCAGTACCTGGGGAAAGCGAGCTAACAAGGGCCGCCTCTGCTTGCACTTCCAAACGCGTAAATTATTAATGCACGTCTGTTTGTGCGCTAGCTTCCACGCTATGCCATAGCAACCCCTCCCCAGAGATGACTTATGCACTAATAAGAATTTCTGGCAGATGCCTTAACTTTGAAAACTACACCAACTGGATCAGCAGAAACTGGAGAATCCCCAAAACACCTTTGCCCTTGTAGATTTCCACGAAAAAAAAAGGACAGAAAAGGTCTTATGTCATACATTCTCACTGAAAACGATACAGTACTGTGGAACTAAAAACACCTTTTGCTTTCCGTTAACTAGTTTCCACCCTAGTTGGAGGTCTTTCTGAGGGAGAGACCCCTTGTGGAGTAATGGATTCCAGTTTTACAAAGATTCAGGGGGGTTTAGCAGGGGGGTTCCAGAATTTCTTTTCCTACACAGACTCACAACCATCATTTCTAAGAGCTTGATATTTATATGGTGGTTAGTCAGCAGAATGCTTCTCTCATGAACTGCCATCCAGTAATATTTTCAACAAAATGCAATGACACAGTCTGCTGGCACTGCACCCTCACGAGGGATAAATGTTTAAAGAGCTTGTTGAGGGCAGAGAATGGATGGTCACAAGTGGGATTACATCAGAACAACATACATTTGGAAGCTACATTGTTTCTTACTTACTGAAGTTTTGTAACACTGGGAATGAAGGCGGTCTCACAATGGCAGAATGTGAAGAGAAAGTAAGTTACTGCCTCTCTTGGCACCTTTTACGTGCATTTTTTTAAACATTTTCCACTCTTGTCAATTATCTGAACTCGTCAGTCCCTTACAGTACCATTCATGAGCCTAAAATGTGTTTGTTATAGCAGGATGGACATTTGATGCACTGGCATATACCGAAACCAGCAATATTTGCAGTACTATGCCTTATATGAGTTTTCTATACTTTTATAAAAATTTAAAGGTTCTATACCAATTAAAGATGCCATGTTAAAGGAAAAATGAAATTTTGCTTTTCCATTTTAAACCGTTCCAATCACTCCACAGTCCATTTGCAGAAACTATGCTGCAAAAAAGAGTATTTCAGCTTGTGCTGCTTTTTGAACAGTGCCAAATGCAGGACAGCCAATCCGGACAGAGGTCATTTACATACAGCACTGTGCAAAAGTCTTAGGCACCTGTGCAAATTGTTTGAAACCATTTATATCAGCAGTGGGTTTGTTTCTGCCAGCA
>JBBPCZ010127407.1:0-24186 GCA_037974445.1 Brycinus macrolepidotus | reverse complement strand
TCCAACTGAACCGTGCTCTGGCACACCTCTTCCAACCGGGCCAGGGCCGGCTAAACGAACCGCGCCCGGGCACGGTTCAGAGCACTCACACTAGTCAAACGAACCGCGCTTTGGTGGTCAAACGCACTCGGGCACGGTTGAAACTGCCTAGTGTGAGTACACCCTAAATCTGTCATTGCATTACAGTTCCCTTTGTCTAAATGAGCCGGAGATGGCAGAGATACTGCAAAGCAGAGCCGTGATGGCAGTTTTTTTTAAAAGCAGTCTTCCGGGCTTCTCGCTGTGCACAGTTCTACTATAGACCAACAAAAGAAAGAAATCCTTGAACAGGTCAGCCATTGTTCTCTAGTGCCACCCAGTTTCCCCATCAGGCCATGAGGATGAAAATAGGCATGAAAATAGAGAAACTGCTTTTGCTCTTTTTTTCAGTCTACATTCCTTATGAATATTTTCATGAATAAGGAGCCTTTATGTGTCATCCTCATTTTGTGACCAGAACTGATTTTAAGGGGCTAAAAATGCTGATGACCAATAATATTGGTTGAATGTTCTTATTTTTTCCCCAAAAAACATCCATGGGTCATCCGTATCGTCCTACTGACATTTCAGTCAGGCTGTGATCTTTCGTAATGTAATGATGACAGTAGTTATTTTAGATCACAATCCAGAGTGGTTATCCAACTCACAGATCCTGTTGGGTCCAGTTAGGACTCCATCAATAGGAGGTGTGTGAAGTGAAGTGAGTGACACATTACTATAATTTTCATGCACTGTGTCCCAGAATCCAGGCCATACGAGTGTACATGTCACTTTGAATTGTCTGTATGCTAAGGCTAAAAACAGGAGTGGAGTTAAGCTCTTCTTCTTTTATCCGGCTCAGAGCCTTTTAGTTAGACCCCTATTTATTGATTCGATCGACCTCTCCTCTCGCATTAGGATATAAAGATGCATCTAAAATAGAATAATGATTGTGTGGTAAGAGGCCAGGGCGGTAATCATATTCAGGGCTGAGCAGTGCTGCTGGAACCAATAGGCACCCGGAGGCCTCTCTTCTTTAAGCTGGTTTCTGGAAGAGCATGAAAGGTGCATGGAGCCTCAGAAAACAATAGACATCTGGTAATGACTAGGTGCTCCAAAGGAAGGAGGGCAATTCGGGTAAAATTATTGCTGAATAATGGCACAAGTTAGATTAGACAAAAAAAAAACCCAGTTGTTTAGCATTTTGTGAAGCCGCAGAGGTTTTGACTCTCTCTCGGTGGTGAACGTTTCTGCCAGCTCTGTTGAAGATAATTGATTTTTTTGCTCGTGTTGCAGTCATGCAGAAAAAGTACCATGTTGTCTTGCTTTGCATCCAGTTGACTGCCAAATTGCCATTGTCATTCAGGGGAGTAATGAGTAGACAGGCTGTGTCATAACACAGGCACAAAAAAGATAAAGGGCACGTGTTTCCCCCCATTATCGCCTGGATGTAAAGTACAATCATGCAGTTTCACTTGGAGAGTGTTTCCGTTTTTTGACAAGATTGATTGGTTAAATCAAGGCAGCAGAAGACAGAAGACCGCTTTGGAGATATTTGGCGTGGGCTTATGGGCTTATATTGTATTCCAATACAGAGACTTTAATATGGAGTTGGTCTCCCCTTTTGCTGCTAAAACAGCTTCCATTCTTCTTGGAATAGTGAAATGGAGAAATTAATAAAACACTGAATCCTTACACTACTCTTCAGTATTTTATTAATTTCTCCATTTCATTTTCTTCCTAAATAATCTTTAAAACTCACGTACATGGGTGTAACTGATTAAGCTCAACATGCTGAACTCCCCTCTATGATCTTGATCTCTTTATGGTCTTTATGGTGGGTGGATGTGAATACCAAGGATGTACAGTCATATCAATGTCGGCAGATAAGTGACTCAAAATACTGTTGGCACTTGATGGGTGTTTAGATTTGAGTGATTATTTAAAACTGATGTTTCACGATGTCAGAGACTGATAATGACACTTTTAACTTTTAACAAGAATGCTAATAAATAATGTTTGGGAGTAATGATGTGCGGGTCAGGGTCTTGTATGACCCGCCCGACCTGCAAAAATATTTCTTAGATCAATGATTCAAACCTGACCCCAGGCCCAATGTTTCTGTAAGTCAAAAAAGTAAAGTGGTCCCTTATAGTAACACATAACCCATTCACCAAGTGAAGCAGTGGGCAGCCACCGGCACGGCGTCCAGGGAGCAGTGTGTGGGGACAGTACCTTACTCAAGGGTACCTCAGTGGCGCCACTAACAGTCCTGGGGTTTGAACCCACAAACTTCCAGTTGCAGGGGCAACTCCCTAACCACAAGGCCATCAATTGCTTTGTCACTTTGTGACCCACCGTGTCTGAACCCACAAACCCACCCTGCTCATGGGTCAACCCATGCATCACTATGGGGGAGGTTCTAAGAATTAGTGTTCTAGTGTGGTTTACTTTGAGGTACTAGTCAGAGCAAGAAGCCACAAGAGAGACTTTTTACTCTTTTAATCATCAACCAGCAGCCTGCAAACGAAGCAGTGCTGCAAAGACCTAACAAAATTCCCAACAACTAAGCACTAATCACAGCAGGATACCAACTAATAACTCGCTACGTCCTCCAACCAAGCCATTTTTGTGAAAGGGAAAGTAACTCGAGTACTAACAGTGTTCATACCTACCTTAATAACAGTTAAAGATACGTACTTCATTCACACAGCGGACAGGTAACTGATGAAAGAACTTCACTCTGAGCTCTGTTCCTCCTGAACGGGCCTCTCCGTCGCCTTTTATAGCCTCATTATCAGAGTACTTTTGCCACATGTTGAATGCTGTAAACGTGGCACTCTCAGAATTTATTCACGCCGTGGTGAATCCATTAATGTCAAGCTATCACTGTATTGGCGCCCGTATCACCACGTTTGTCCATAATATATTTCTTTACCAAAACTTTAACACAGTCCTAGGCCATGCTGTGCTGAAACGTCTGCATTTTATTCATTAAGCTGCATGTGTAACAAATAATAATAGTAATAATGTCATTCTTATCCATGGGATTTACAAATTCACAGTCAACAATTTCATATGGGTGCATCTCTAGTGAATACTAAAATGGAAGCATATTTTCTTCAGTACTTCAGTATTTTCCTCATCTCTTATGTTACTTCTCTCCTTTTGAACTGAGCTGTTGAGTTATTGAGGAACTGTAACTTGCTAAACTTCCCTCTTCCAGTATCTAATCTCTTGAGGCAGTGTGTGTGTGTGTGTGTGTGTGTGTGCTGATCCAGGCTAGTAGGTGTGGAAGTCAGCTGGGTTTGGCTGCAGCTGGTCTGCAGTAATGGGTCGGGCCAGCACTCGTGAGGCGTGGTGTGCAGTCATGGAACTGATGGGCGGACACTTAACAGATGTTTCATCATCTGGCAGCAGTTCTTTAAAGCGCTGTGTATTTATACATTTCCAGAGATTCATTTTCCACTTTAACAATATAAGGAGGATGAAGCAAGTTGATGTGGAGGAGGGCAAATGTATAATTTTACTGCATGTGTTACTGCATGTGTTACTCTTACTCGTGGTAACAACAAAAGAAATGTGTAGCTTTATATTAATTATTGTTATAAATGTCGTTATAATAAAAGTAAAAATTGAAGTTGACTGAAGTTCAGGACCCACTGGCCCAATAATTAAAAAATACAGTGTGTGCCACAATATTTAATGTCCTCGACAGCACAGAGCGACTGACCACTCCTTTTAGGTTTGCGCTGTCTAATGTTTCTTGTAGAAACTGTAAAATAGTTCCACATAACGACGTTTTCAGTGTTTTGTTACTGCTTAAACGATTTAAACACATCCGTGCTGTCTGGTGCAAGAAAGCAAATAAGGAAGAATTTAGCTTTGTAGTCGCCAGATTTTTACTCCAGTTTTTCCACCAGTGTGAGAATGGAACTACTGCATCATTTAAGGTGGAATGGAAAGCAGCTGGCAAGCAAATAAACACCAAGGAAATTTAAATGATTTGTAAAAATGTAAGATTTTAACAACTCAGTCTGTTTTTATTTCGTTCAAAATGTTTTGTCGTTTTTTACTTTTAACCAAAAATCAATTTACAGTATTCTTCAGCTGAAAATGTTTGGGTGGCCAAAATTCCAATGCCTTCCTATTATTTCTTCTTTGTAGCTCACTGAGACTTTGTAGTCTTTGTAGTATTGAATATTCATTATATAGTTTTGTCAGATAGATTACTGCTAGAATGTTACACATCAAGCATAGTAATTAGGTATTTTTAAATAAATAATATTAAAAAATACGTAAATGGAGCGACATTTGATTTTCATGTAGAAACATATATGAACACAGTAAGGCTGTTTAACATTTAAAGCCAAAGACTTTAAAGTTGTCAAAAATATAATATGGTGGAGGAGGGGGCATCTTTAAAGACCAGTCCAATACCTCCCAATGAAAACTGATTAATATATCTGTTTGAAATGTCCATCCCTCATTTATAAGTGTTTTATGAGTTTGATAAGTTGTCGTGTGTACAGTTTCATTTTGCAGAGACAAGCATCCTTTCCATTTTTGTCACGAGTTTACCATTTCGGGGCATTAAAACAAACGGGGAAAACACAGCAGTGCAAATGTAATACATGTAATTACATTTAAATACATGTATTTAAGTGCTGTGTATGTATTACATAGCTCTCCTCTTCCAAGGCTTAAATTAGTGTAGCGTGTGGGATAAATTCCCTGTATTGCACTCATTCAAGCTCACAGTAAATGGACCTTATCAGTTCCAGTCTTGTGTCTCTTCTGAGGGCAGGTGAGTCAGCAGCTAGTTCTTGTGAAAAGTGGACAGAGATGTAGAGATGAGCCGAGGCAGATGGGAGGAAGTCTTAGCCACACTTCCTGTTCCGCACAAAGTGCGTGCAGTCATCCTGGAACAATCCAACTCTTCAGTCCCTGCGAGGGGGAGGATGCACTCAGAGCCAGCATGGAGAAATCGCCCTTTCACCCACAGAAAAAGCATGTTACTCCACTGGCAAGGAAATCAGCAGTCTGTCGATGGCACAGCCAGAAGAAAAAATACAGTCGAACTTTCTGTGCTTCTCTTGGCATCGCAAGTGGTACCCCACCAGGGATAAGGCTCTCTAGTTAAAGCTTAAGTTGAGGCTTAGGTCCTCATGTTCACATGCTGTCTTAAAGTCTTCTAAAAGAGGTCTGTAATACTGCTTTCCTCTCACGATGCGCACTGTGGAGATCTGTTGCATGGAGCCGGTGGTGTAGATGATAGGAGTTATGTTAGAGGTTCTACCTTCCGTGGTTCCTGAGTGGCCAAACCTCTTTCATATACGATTAAGAGAAGCCTAGTCTCGGGCAGCACACAAGGGCTCCTCTGACACGTTGCTTTTATTCCCAGGTTGTGCGGGCGGCTGCCGGCTTTAATGACTTTCTTCTGGTTAGACAGCTGAGGCCTAGGCCCCAGAGAGAAGAAAATCCAGCCATCATTATGCAGCTATTTCTTGCTAGCTCTTCCTAAGATGCGCCGAAAAGCATCTCAGCACCCGCGTCCTGCCAAACCCTCAATCCCCCAAACCCACAGGCATCATCAGATTTCTGTTGTTGAATAAAAGTGAGTTTCTGGGCAAAGTTAATGCATTCTTCTAAGGCCGCTGGGTGTAGGAGTGATTGAGTTTGCAATATGCTTTGGAATTTAAAAAGGATGCCGTTGCACCCAGAAGAGATGTTTTAAAACCACTCAGTGTTTGGGATGCTCGAACAGTGTAAGTCTATCAGGTTTATGAGTTGTGCTTTGCACGAATTCAGTGTTGGGATGTATGCATTAACATAATACAGCATTACTGCTTAAAGAAATACTTTATCGAAAAAATCCTCAGCCACGACATGTTTGATTTTGATTTTTGAGTTAACTTTAATGTTGCAAGGTTAATGTAGAGAGACCATAATCAGTAGTACGTGTAATAGGCAAATTGTCAATTTATCATTTGATTTTGGCTTAGTTTCACTTACAATGGAAATAATATTAGCTGAGTAAGTTAAAAGTCAGAGTAAGAACAGATCTTCTTATCTATCTTATCAGTCCACACATTATGCAGGATCATACAGGACTCATGGCTCATGGTGCTAAATAGCCATTTGCCTCTTACTTTCGATAAAGCTCTTTGATTGATTTGATTTGATTCATGTTATTTTATACCAAAATGTCACTTTGGGCTCTAGTAGTGGAAATGTACTGATGTGTTTCATGTGTTCATTTAGCACACGCAGTGTGAGCTTTGGGTAAGGAAGAAAGGTGATTAAAAATCCTCCCTAATTGAGACTTATTGTGTATTGTATAACTCTTTGAAAAATCATGAGTATGTTTTTGCCATATCACCCACTTCCCTCTCTGACACTGCATGATATACTATAGTCTCAGCACCAGAGGCCATGATGGTAGATTTAAATTTGAAATTGAATAGACTGGGGTCTGATTGGGTCTGATCACTCCCATCGCTTCCAGTCAGATTCTGCTCTGAAGATTGTCAGCAGATTATTCTGCCTATATGACTGTCCTACAGACACTATACTAGAGAGCCCTAGAGAGTGGTGGTAGTTTTATCCAAGGCTATTACTTTTAACTTCTTGGGTTTCTTAGATATTAATAATAAATATGAATATTAGGGAATGAATTTGAAGTTTTCTTCAATCCACAATGTAAATCATAAGTCTGTTTGAGTGGTCTGATGCAAGAGTGTAATGATAAAGACCCTGTTTACACCTAGTCCAAGTAACTAGTATCTAGATTGTGTCCTGATAAGATTTTAGCCACATGCATATAGTCATTAAATGTGTTGCTAAATCCGAGACTAAAATCCGTTCTCAAAAGAAAAGCACAATTATGCACAAAACAGCCTGTGTTTACAAGGAGACGGCAAATAAGAGTAATTAGACCTGTGTCATCACCATCAGGAACTACATGCATTAAAACACAGTGTACTGTTGCAAGACAAGGCAAAGTAAAGTTTAAATTAACTGGCACTTTATTTGAGCTAACTGGCTCATCCAAAGTGTGCTATAGAAACAAAATGAAAGAACTGAAAGAGCTGCAGTGCCCACAAGGCCTGATGGGCGGTCTTTTCGATAAGCAGAAAAGCAGGGGGAGATGCCATCACAGTAGTGGGCGGGGTTTTGGTTGTTAAATGTGTCTCAGAGGTACGGTTGCATTTACACTTCTGTAACGAATGCGTCTCAGACCAGCCAGTGGTTTGTGTAATCAGATTTATGATGTGTTTACACCTGCATAATCCTGGTACTGGATAAATATGAAGTAACTAGGTATAAACAGGGTCTGGCATTTTGCACAATGCTAATGGGTGGCTATGAGCTTCCATCAATTCTTAGCCTTATTAGAGTGATTGCAGAAGCAATCACACTATTGTTGTCCGTAAGTTTCATGATTGTTTTTTTTTTCCTTTTTTTTGCTGCCACTTCTCGTCGGAGCCCATATTGAATTTTGGCAAGATTCCAACATCAAAACGCCTGTTAATATCCAGTGCAGTGCGAGTGTTTACAGATTTTTGATTTGTTGGTCAGGGGCTGAGTACTGATCGTTTAAAAAATAGATTTTTGTGGTCAAGTCGCCTCTAATATTTGGGAAGAGAGAGTGGAGTTGTCTTTAAAATGTGTGTCGGAGAGAGAGTCTGTGACGTCACAGCCGAGGTAGCCGGAAAGTGAAAAAATGCGGAGAAACAAACGCGGAGCAAAACACACAGCAGACTCATAAAGACTTCAAGACACTAATGCTCAGGTCAGTTATAAAAAAAGACCCTTGTCACTGTTTGCTGTGGTCTAATTAAAAATAATGAGCCTGTGAATGCGTCTTCGCGTTCAGCTGTCCTTAACCATAAATGCATTGGTAAGAAACAACGTGTTCACGCCCCGGTGGTGCAGCGGTAAAGCGCCGGGCACTGAATCAAAAAGTCGGTTCGAATCCCTGGTGCGAATAGTTTTTTTTTTCTTTACAAAAACTTTTTTTCCTATAAAACCAAAAATGTTCGGGTGTCTCCAAACATTGGTTTTATAGCAACCACACAATCTCACGTCGCATTTTCTCACGGAAATGCATCGTCTTGTAACTCCAGTGCAAATAGAGAAGCAAACTTCAGATTTCAAGCATGTGTATATGAGACTTCAGTGATTTGCTTTAAATGTACTGTCATTTGCTGTCTTCCTGGCTGTAGGTGTGTGGATGGTATTCTAAAGATGGGCAGCGAGTGGGGGAACTATCACTTACACTGTCTTCTTCAGTAGCGTAATCTGGGCTCATGTTCTGCACAAACACAAGGCTCATAAATCCAAAACGACACTGAGCATGGGGGCAGATGTTGTCATAGTAGTACCCCATTAAGAATGGGGCGTATAATCTCACCAAATGTTAATCGTTCATGGCTGCCTCTGAGTGCAGCATTGTATTCGGTGTGAAAAGGAGGGTTTTTTCAGGGTGCCGTGTGTGTGGGGGAGGGGAGGAGTGTGTCCTAGCTGAGGAGCTCAGATTGTGAGTAAGAGATACGCAGCCTGAGGATAATTTCTGGAGAACAGCTTTGGATCGTATGCTCTTTGTTTGCACTGCTTCTTCTTGAAGCTGTGCAAAAGTGTGTGACCCTCTGGTGTTTAGTAGAGACTCGAGAGGCTGTCATTTTAACCGGTATGTGGCCAGACTGGTGCTTTGACTCTGGTCATGTTTTTGGTTATTGGTATTTTTTTTTCCCTTGATTTAGCTTGGTTTATTACATTGTTGCAAAAGTATCTGACTTTAGAATTCTTTACAGTAGAAAACATTGGTGAAAAAAAGGTTGTTCATGTCACAACCGTATGCTTAGAAAAGGATTTTATCAAGATCATCTGAGGTTGCTTGAGGTCGTCTAACTGGACAGCTTTCAGCATTCAGGGTCCGGAAGCTGTGCTTAATTATTTTCCCTTTTCACAGCTGTACGTTTGAGCAGCTGAGTGTGGCCTGCTTTCCAGAGCAGAACGAGAGAGAGAGGGAGAGTCAGAAAGAGAGAGAGAGAGAGAGAAAGAGAGAGGGAGAGACAGAGAAAGAGAAGTAGAGACTGAAAGAGAGAGAGAGAGAGAGAGAGAGAAGGAGAGTCAGAGAGAGACAGAAGGAGAGACAGAGAGAGAGAGACAGAAGGAGAGACAGAGAGAGAGACAGAAGGAGAGACAGAGACAGAGCGATATAAGGAGAGAGAGAAGGAGAGATAGAAAGAGAGAAAGAGAAAGTGAGAGAGAGAGAGAGAGAAACAGCCGATTCAGGCATGTAGGCATGAAGTCTACATCACTTCCTGCAGCATCTGGCAGTGATCAGAGCGGGAGAGGAGGAACGAGCTCCGCTGCTGCTGCAGAAAAGCCTGGAACGTTACAAATCTCAGCTGCGTCTAACGGCTCTGTCTGTCTGCCCGCCCACTCTGCCGCTCCGAAATTTCAAACTCAAACAAGATTCTCTGATACGACGGTAAAGAACTCCTAGTGTAATCGTATTTGTGTTCAAAAACCAAAGTGAGCACATAGATATGCAGCTGGAAATTCATTTAACCCTTAGATGTCCAGGTTTGCTTTGCTATACATTAAATTTACCTTATGAATGATGGATACTGTCACTGTTGTAACAAAATCTCTTTTTGCAGAACGGCTGCTCTTTACATTGTGTAAAAAAAATCATAATGAGTGGACTAGTAAAATTGCTTGAAAATAAATATCTCTTTTTGTTTCCTTTTTTATGATAAGTTAAGAATGTTTTCTCTGTCTCCTATAAAATGAACATTTTGAAGGTTTTTGTCCCCGCAGTGACAATCTATAATTTATCATTACGTAAATTACGAGGATTTAATTTGACTGTTGAGGTTTGGCTGTAGATTCCACACTCTTAACAGAATTTCTAATTATAAATAATTAGGCAAAGGTGTTAATGCCATTAGGCATGAAATAGTTCAGTTCAACTTTTAACCCTAAGATCTATTTTTATTTACTTCTATTATCCTTTGTCTCTGTAAAATTAACATTTTGAAGGTTTTGTCCCAGCACCGACAATCTCGAATTTATAATTACAAAAATTACAAGGACTAAATTTGAGTCTTGAGGTTTGACAGTAGAATTTCTTCATGTGTTTCGGTGAGTTATGAGTGAAAAATGATAATTAGTTAAGCAAAGGTGTTAATGTCTTTGGGCATGAAAGAGTTAAATTAAACTTTTAGCCCTGTTTTTTATCTTTTGCTTCCATCTCTCTCTCTCTCTCTCTCTCTCTCTCTCTCTCTGCCCCCTCTCTCTCTCAGGATGACGTAGGGGTGGAGGCTGGAGGAGGGACAGAGAGCAGAGATGAGCCTCACGTCCTGGTTCCTGGTGAGCAGCGGGGGCACGCGTCACCGGTTGCCCCGTGAAATGATCTTCGTGGGTCGCGATGACTGCGAGCTCATGCTGCAGGTCAGCTGATGACTGCTGTCACTCTCTCTCGCGCTACACTTTACACTTTCAGGCCCCAGTGTTTCAACACAGGTTAATCCCCTAACAGCTGGGAGCTCCCGCTGGGAACCCGATACTGCACTGCAGTCCTCCTGTGATGTTCCCAACAGAATCCCTCACCATGTTCATCAGTTCACTGCCCTATTCTTTATAAGAACAAATACTGCATTACTGCTGTTATTAGTGCTGGGGGATAAAACAGTCTCAGTCTGTATTGCAATAAAGTAAATTATTAAAAGCATTAGGTACTATTTTCACAGCGTAAGATGTTCACACAGCTTGTTTTATTAATGTAAAACCAGCACGGCAGCCAATAAATCCAATCAATAAGATTGTAAAATGTAGATGTTTGTATTTTTATTTACATTTGCTTATTTTGTGCTCTGTCAGTAGTGCAGATAGGGGTACAAAGCAAGGAACGGAGTGGTGCAGTTTTCCCCAGAGCAAGTAGTGTATTTTTATACCATTCCATCCCACAAACTTAAAACAGTGTTGTTATCACTACAATTTACCCTATTCACACTATTCTGGTTCGACACAATAGAAGTCGTCATAGTAAAAGAAAACATAACAGCAATGGTGGTGTGTAGAAATGAAAATGTAGAGGACTCACTTCTGTTCACTTATGTTCACTAAAGTGATTTTTATTTTCCCACAAAAGAAATAATCAGAAATAAAGTGGGAGGAATCAAGGTCTACGTTAAAAGACCGCTACTGATTCCTGTTGCTTTGATGCCATCTTCGACTGCTAACTTTTTTTTAGATATCTGCACAACTTTTAATCTTCTTTTATTGATTTTTCTATGTATTCTTTCGTATCTTTTTTTACTTTCTACTATTTTTATGCTTAATATATAAAAAAACTTGACTTGACAAATGATCGATCCATTAGCCTGTGAACTGTGTGAACTTTCTGCGTGGTTGTATGTAAAGACGGTATGTTTCACTGCTTTTGTATAAGAACATTATATTGCTATGCTAGTACTGCTAGTACTAAACACTGTGGTCATATTGGTTACACTGGATCCAGGAACACTGACTACACCATAACCATTCGGGCACTGGACGCAGTATAAAACAACATTAATGTTATATAGAATACATAATGTAACACAACCAAAAGAATGAAACCTTGGGTGGAAAAATGAGGATAAATACCTTGATGAGGACATAAAAAAATGTATACATTCTTGTCTGTGAATACCATCATTGCTGTACTGCTTTCTGTACTATGACGACTTCTGTTGTGTCAAACCTGGAAGTGTGGGAATGGTCCATATAGCTGTTTTTTCACATTGTCTATACACTGTGAAATACCGAAACTGTGTTTTAGTCAAAGAAGTTGCAGTTTTCCCAGTAATACAATGTCCAATTAGACCAGTATAAATGAACAAAGACTGCAGTGCCATTATAAGTGTCTACATATTGCTATTAACTTTCACCACACGCATCGTTTTTTTTGTGGTTATTGCTTTTGCAATTTGTGGGAGTGTGTTAAATGTGCATGTCACTATTGTTTTATACACTATTGACCACACTTGATTCAAAACTCCAAACAAAAAAAAAATTACTATACCTTGGAAATATTAAACTACACAACACTCAATTATTTTACAATTGCAACAATTAAAATAGTAATGTTAAGAGCGTAGTGTGTGCATGTGTGACTCTGTTTCATCCCATCAGTAAACTGAATCAGGAGTGAAGCTGCTGGAATACAGCACATAGAACAGCTGCTATACAAACACTACTGCACTTACAGCACATATGGAGGCATTTCTTATTTTTTACACAGCTCACACTGCAATAGTTCATAAAAGAATAGCAACATGTGCATTTTACACACACACACTGCCGCAAATTGTACAAACAGTGAACAGAAAAAAAGGGAAAAGTGGTCTCTTACTTTTTTTCCATGGCTGTATATATATATGTATGTATGTATATACTTTAGTAGTATACTGTATTTAAAAAAATCTGAATGTATGACACACAAATACATATATATATACATATATTTATTATTATAAATTTTTTTATATATATATATACAGTATTATGATTTCATAGACCATTATTATAGGTTATGTAGTTATGTAGATACTACTAAAGTTTTCTTGCACCCAGAGATTGTTGTAAAATGTAGAATGTATTTCAGCTTTTCTTAAATTGCACTCTTGATTAGTTTCTGTCACGTTTCTGTCATGTGTGAGTGAGTGGTGAGTGTTGAACAGGATTTGGAGCAGAGTGATTGCAGAACACTTTGAGCGGGGTGTGAAAATTGCTGCTGCTCCACTTCTCTCACATACTCTGATCAGAATAAGAATGTGTAATGTTTTCCTCAGCGTTCTAAATACTATTTTGATTTCATAAACTGAGCAGTACAACATGCATATAATAATCATAATTACTAATATCGAATCATATGGAAAAAATATATTATCTATGTTTTACACATTCAATTTTGACCAGATTGTCCATCTCAGACTCTACTGTTCGCTCTTTATTTTTGAGGCTTAATCAGCACGCACCCAGGATCGTGGCTGGGATGTTTCCATGGATTATTCTATCTTAATAAACTGAGGGGTTCAATCTGATGCTATCGGAGAGTGTGTGTTAGTCATGGTGCTATATTAATAGAAAGTGGGACAGATAGCTCCCGGGTCACTTTTAGAAACTCTAGAGGGCCTCCATTATGAGTGGGCAAACTGCTCCACTGCCAGACATGGCAGAAGAGTGCCAACACTGTCCTGAGATTTATGGAATTAAATTCAACTTTAGAACCTCACGCTTGACGTGTCTCAGCACTGAAATGCTAGAGATTGTAGCCAGTGTAAGCAAAACAATAATACATCCCGATTATATTCACAAAGGACAGCCCTAGGAACGAAAGGTGGATAGTATATTATTTGCCAATAAATGGGAAAATGTGAATATTATATTGTTCCAAAACTGCCAGTAATACTACTACTACTACTACTACTACTACTACTACTACTAGTAATAAACCTGGCAATAAACCTAATAAACTCACTAGAAGTTGAAACTACCTCAGTTTAAAGTAGCACATGTGTGTGTTGTAGTTCATTAAACCACCTCACACACAGAAAGGGGTTTGATTCCTTGTCTGGGTTGGAGTACCACTGTTATACCAATTAGAAAATACCAGAATAAAAGTCCTTAGCAATTTACATATTATTGTGAGTGAGTGAATGCTAAATGATTCCAAATAATTACATTAAATAATAATATATAACATTACTGTTATTTTATGGAAATTGTCAGTCATGTAAAATTAGTGAAACATATTTAAAGCTTTAAAGATGAAGTGTAGTGTGTTCTACCAGCTTTCTTTATTATTCTGAGCATGTCTAAAATTTCTTTGCTTTTTTGCAGTTTTTTAATGATTTGAGACCCCTAAAGTTGTAGCGTCTTATAAGACTCATTTAAAATGTTTTTCTGCAAGCAGAATTAAATATTTTTCTTTAATAAAAGAAGTTTTATATTATGGTGATTGTAAAGTTTTGAAAGGTAGTATATGTGAGTGTAACTTTATATATGCCTTCAGAAATATAAGACTAGCTCTTAAATTTTAGGCGTGGTCTTGTGGGAGACATAAAGAAGGCTTTGTCTTGTAAGAAAAGTTCTTCTTCCTCTCTATTTAGTCCTATAGCCTTGGGACATTTGGAGAAACAGAGACTGTTTTTGGTCTGGCGGCAGATAGCTTTACCAATCGCTCACCCATGTGATGATGGCTTTTACAAAACACTTATTACAGTTATCACATGGTTTTGATAAAATGGGCTGGGGACTTGTAAAATGCTCTTAGCTGAAATGAAAGTGTTTCTGCTGAACTGAAGCGGTGTCTGATGGAGTCAGTAAATATTCTGTAACTGAATGTTCCCCGTACACAAGAAAATCTCTCATACACAGGAAACTCTGTGTCTGCTTGTGTTGTTCTATGGTCCATTTTAATCTGTTTTTATTATGCATTTATATCACTAAATGGCAGTTCAAATCAAAGCATTGATATTTGAGTATTAGAATGGATTATTTATGATAATAATAATATTCAATAAAGTTTACACCCATTCATTGTAATTGAATCCAGTTGTTATGAGGAGATTTGAGGAATTATGAGGAATTTCACACATCTGAGGTGTTCAGACATCATCAAGTTTACAAGTACAGCTTTTTTCTGGCTGGTTGGTGTTATGTGTGCTGTTTTTTTAATGCTACATTACATTACATTGGTTTGGAAAATGCTTTTATCCAAAGCAACTTACAGTTTGAGGAAACACTCAAGTTTCAGGACAGTGTGAGAACCAGAGGAGAGTTCTAAGTGCTAAATCTTTAAGCAGGGAGTAGTGCAAGAAGATGTAAGCTGATTCAGATATAAGAGCAAGTGCTTCTCACCTTTGAGGACCTACTTTTGATTTGTTTTCCTATTTTTGACAGTGCTTCTTTTGTATTTTTTGCCTTTGCCTAATTATCTGGATTTTGCATTCTTCCCTACTCTTAGAATGTCCTGTCTGCAGACCCACTGCTCCCCTCCTTCTATTCTACAGTGATTTTACAGTCTCTGATGGTAGCTCATACCTAACAGAGGTTTATGTCATTTGAATTGCCTGAATCACTGAACCAATCAGCAGGGGAACATCAGTGCTGCTCAGGAAACAGTGTAGCTTCGGATCAGTCATTAAGTATTCCATTAAGTTCTCATACCAAAAATCTCCCGCTGTCAAATCTAAGCTCATTTTTCGATGAAGGCATTTGAGAAGATGACAGATCTTTTTCTCCCCTTTAGATCTTTTCCTCATAATCATGTCAAACACTTGGTGAATGTAAATAATCTCTCCTTCAAACAATGCAAGGCTGGATACTGAATGCTTCTGTCTCACCAGTGCTGAAAATAGCATTGTAACCTTAATAACTGGCAACGTGTGGAGATAAAAGTCTAGCTTCACTAACTCTGCTGATGTGTGTGTGTGTGTGTGTGTGTGTGTGTGTGTAGTCTCGCAGCGTAGACAAGCAGCATGCTGTGATCAACTATGAATCTACCACTGATGAGCACAAAGTGAAGGACCTGGGGAGTCTTAATGGGGTAAGTGGCCACTAGTCTAGCATGAAGCTGCCTTTGGTGGAGTGATGTTTTTATGGAAAAAGGGCTTCATATCATACAGAAGTGTTTCTGATTGTTTATTTAATGTTTTTTTATTTAATTGTTTGTTTAATATTTTTATGCATTAATATCTTCAAAACACTGTGCATGGTCTGCTTGAGTGTGTAATCAGACTGTTCACATGTAAATGTCGGTCTAATGTAAATGTAAATGTCGGTTGCTTCAACATAGTGGTCGGTGTTGCTTCATTCTGAGTCATGTGTTATTGTTGGTGTGACTGAGGTCAATAGAAGCAGCTCAGTGTGACACAGTTTCTAAAACAGGAAGTCCGACTCAAAGCTCTTCCCGTTGAGTCACGCTCTGGTATTCCTCTTCCTGCCCAGTCGTGGCAGGAAAATCTCCACTGCTGGACAAATTAAGTCCTGACACCGTAACCACCTTCTCCCTTCTCCCTTCTCTCCACTCCCCGCGTTTTCTTCTCTCTGGGAGTTTCTGCTGCAAACAGTCTGGAGTGTGTTGGGGTTTTTTTTTTTTTGGTCCTTTTGCTGTATATTGATTTTATCTTGTGTAATTATTTAATTTTGATTTGATAATTAATGCATCACAGTTACATTCTATTTACCTCCAGTATTGAGATTTTGAATTTTTTTTTCGGTTTTGTTGTCAAATAAAAATTAAACTGTAAGAAGATGTGTTTCGAAGTGTTCACACACGTTCTCAGTCTAAAATAAATAATATCAAATTCTTTTTTAAATAACTGACTTGTAAGGCTTTAAGCGGAGCATGTATTAAGTGTCTTTTTGTTGCTCTGGATTGTTGCAGCTTTGCTTTTACTTTGTTCTGAGCGAGTTACTTACAGTGCAGGAATTGTGAAAGCCTGGAGATCCCATGAATCAGCAGGAACCTGCACACACCCTGACTGTGGTCATCCATCACAGTGCAGAGATTCTGTCCTTAAATCCGAAATGAAGAACAAGACTCTCAGCTTTGTGGGAGGAAACTTTAAACTGGGCTGTTTTGAAAGTGCTTTGCCAGTGAGATCAGCTCCCCTGTCCTTTCTCCACCTCTGCAGGAACTGCATGATATTTGAGACCGCGCGGGCTACTTCAGCACACACACTCGCACACACACACGTTTGGAATTACTATATTTGTGAGGACGTTTGGTTGACTCATGTAATGCTGTTTCTACTCCTACACCCACCCTAACCTTAACCTCAATGACCTAGAGGAAATATTTCTGCTCTTTTAGTTTCTGTAAGAAAGGTAATTGTGGTGAAAAAGAATTTAAAAAGAAAACAGCATGTTTTCTTGTGAGGACCAGCAAAATGATCATTATAAGGGTATAAGGGCTTTTCTCCCTAAAGTGATAAATACAAGGTCTCTCTCTCACACACACACACACACACACACACACAAATGCACACACATGCACACACTTGGTTTTATACAATGTCTGGGCATGGGGTCATATAGATGTCCCATGTGTTTAGTTTGGACTAGTTTTCAAAAGTTTGGAAACAGAGTTTTCAGTAATATAAAACCAATGTGGTTGCAGGTAATGTATAAATTAAAACCCATTCAAATATGCTAGATTTGTGTGCTTTTGCAGGTTTCAGGTAATTAATAGGACACTTGGAAGTTTAGACAATTTTAGACAACTAGGATGATGAACAGAGCTGGAAAAGATTCTAAAGTGATAAAGAGATTGAGAATTTCCCTAAACAGTTACTGTAAATGAATAATTACCCTACCTCATAATAATAATAATAAGAAGAAGAAGATTTGTTGATCTTATGTTAAAAGTTTGAGGAACACATTTAAAGTCAAAATTACATTTAGATTTAAATTTTGCGACTGTCAAAAACTGAAGTGCTGAAACTTAAAACCTAGGTTCTAAAACTCAGTTCCTAATTATGGATTATTAAGAGATTCTAATCTTAAACCTAACCCTGACCATTACCTCAGCAATCAAACAGAAGTGGTTTTGACCTTTTAATTAACAAAATGAAGTAAAATATATATTGAATTAAACATGGTCATTTTGTTGGTTCCCATTCTTCCCCCACCGAAATCTTCCAAACCCCTTACAGAAACAAACGCACACACACGCACACACACACACGCACACTCTCATAGTAGACTTGCTGAAGTCATCCTCGCTGTGACAGTGTGTTTACATCTGTAATTGCTGTGTAGAAGAAGTAGCCATTTGAAGCTGACTTTAATGAGGGACGTGTTTAATGTGTTTTATGAGCTGTAGAGCAAACCTGATGGGACACCAGTCTGCAGCAGTGTAATACAGACCTACACTCTCTCTGTGCTGAGAGGTTTGGAGATTTAACGTCCCAACACACATGATTATTTCTAAACTTGTGATGTCACGTCGTAGATTTGGTTTTACGTCAGATTAAAGAGGCCCAGATCCAGAGATATGGACTTAATTCAGTAAACATCAGCAGTGAAATCCTTTTGAGGTTTCAGAGAAGAGTGAAGGACTCTTTTTTTCCCTTTTGCTGGATCTCTTCCTTTGCAGCGTCTCCTAAGACATGCCAAGCTTCATGGGACCTCTATAAAAGAGTCTTTCATCACGATCTAGTTTAGAGCTCCTGAGCTCATGTGCATTTTTACTGGGTTATAAAGATATTTCTGGGCAGAGAGTGGAGATCTCTGTGTAAGGAAGTTTCCGTCTGCTTTCAGACGTTTGTGAATGATGTTCGGATCCAGGAGCAGATGTATATCACCCTGAAGATTGATGACAAACTGAGGTTTGGATATGATATCCTTTTACACGCCTGCTGTCACTCCCTGTTATAGAGTCTTTATTATGTGTCAGCAGTTTCCTGTGCCTCTTTTTGTTGTGTAGCTTTTATGTGTGAGTTTGTGTTTGTATGTGTGTGTGTTTATATTAGAGCTGCACAACATATTGTTTGTTGATTGTCATCATGACACCAACACCATAGAAAGCTGCAACTGTGTTTTAGAGGCTCAAGGAATTAAATTCCAAAGTCAGTTATTTTAGTAAAAGAATTACAGACTAATCTTTAACCTTCTTTTAGTCCATCAAACCTGACATCTCAGACATTGGTTTTGTGTCTTTTAACTCATTAGAATCTGACCCCAGAGAGGCTGCAGCAGTAATGCATGCAATAATGCATGTTAATAATTGCTTACAATGGACAGTAGAATTATTTAAACATTGAACAGATAATTAGGCTTGAAAGATGTTTTAGATCGAAAGTATTAAACTACACTAGAGCAGAACGTTTAGGCAACTACGCTACAATTCTGCTGCATTTATAGTCCTATAGAAGTTAATAAATTAAATGTTCCATTTCTGTGTGATGCCAGTCCAGGTTATTTTACTCCTAGTTTCTAGGTTTTATGAATGAATGTTTTCTGTTATCAGATATTGGCCCACAGTTGCAATTTCGGTGCATCCCTAATGTTCAGCATGGTAAAATGTGTCAGCAGGTGGAACTGGAGCTTTTTTTTCTGTGTACTACTGTATTTTGTGTCACAATATATTAAAGAAGCACTACCCTGCCTCCGTTGTAAATATATTACGAATTTGATCAGTAAGAGATTGATTGTATCAATCAGCTATCAGCAATTAAACCAATTAAATCAGCCAATTAAATAGCGTTAATAACCAGTGAGATTGGTTATTATGAGGTATGTGCCAATGCATGTGTTTTCTTGTTTAAAAAGATTGTCTGGAGTATTTTTTTTTTTACTGATAAATGCAGTGACCATAAAGCCATTTATATTGCAAGACATCACAATTACAGTATGTAGTGTTGTTACCACAATATTGGTGTTTTTCACATTGTGCAGCCATTATTTGTTTGTATAGTACATACAAAATATAGATACCGATCAAACAAACTGTATATGCCTGTGACTCAATTCTTGTACCTTAACTTGTCTCACATACCAACCTGTTCACTGTGGTCCGGGGGGAGCTTCATGTTCCAGAGGAAGCTCTAAAGGTAACATACACTAACATTGTTTACATGTAAATATAAAATGCAGAAACTCTGTTTACTGCTAAAATATGATGCTCATTAGCTTTGTTTAGCTGTCAATAAAGCATATGTTTGGCATATTTTTAAAATAACACCCGAAGCTGTCCTTCCTATCAGGCTGAGGGTTTTTTCTCATCCTATAAGGGAAACAGCCCTTTTGTTTGCACATTAATGACTGATGACCTGTGACATTTTCTGTCTCTGACAGTCTTCTTCTTTCTGTCTCTCTGTCAGCATGAGAAGTTCACCAGCCAGCTCCAGCTGGGAAAGAAGGCCACCTGTGCAGAGCCCCCCAAAACGCCCAAGTCTCCCCCAGCCAAAGCCCCAGAGAGCAAGGCGGCAGAGCCTGTCACTGAGTCACCTGCCAAGCCTGCAGAAACCAAGGCAGATGAGAAAATGCCTGGTGAGTACATACTGTTTTTAACAGACTGTACTATGTGTAATTTTACATTATGGGCCGAATTAGTTCCATAGATTCATGGCAACACTTCTCAAAACCGGTGCCTTTCCTTCATTTGCATGCCACCCTGGAAAAAATTAAAAACCCAGACTAGTCCAATGGTACTTTTTTCCTGTAAGAAGTGTTGTGGGTTGCGTGTTCTCTCTACAACGTTTTCAATGTTATAATCCTAAATGCAAGTCAGCATCAAATTATGCATTTACCTCCACTCAGTTGATGAACTAATGTGTTTGAAAGGCACATTTTGATCTGTTTGGACTGAATTTAATAGCAAGCATCACATCTGCATTTTGAAGAGCACTTGACAAGATGGTGACTTGCTCAAAAAAGATTTCAGAGCATTAATACAGAATTCAAAATTGAGTATTTTACAATGGATCTGCCAGTCAGGGGGAAAAAAAAAATATTTAAACTGAGAAAAGATAAAACTTTGCTGCTCATTTAGAAGTACAGCCATACCGTATATCCATACAGTTTAAACCATATAGGCATACAGTTTAATGTCATGCTTTGACTTTGTGATATTTAGATGTTTTTTCTTTCCTTCTCTTGTTTTTATGTACTGCCACCGCTTTGACTGTGGGCGGAAGTTCTTGAGTTCTTGTTCTATACTGCATTGATGTAGTTTACAAATATTTACCCTGTTTTGCATTTGCTGCAGTTTCACAAAAATTAGGCTGCATCTATTTCTTAGAATCCAGTCCATTCTTGGCACCCAATCAGACGATGAGAATTGGTCATTAAAGTAAAGTGTAAAGTGACCATTTGTCATACGTGAACACACCAAAGCACGAAATTCTTTCTCTGCATTTAACCCATTCACCAAGTGAAGCAGCAGGGCATCCAGGAACACAGCGCCCGGAGAGTACTACCACATTATTGACGTCAATTTTTACTTTTTTTTTTTATCGAGAATACATGTAAAAAAGTGCTGCAACAGCCACAGGAACTTTATGAACTTTATGAATAGGACTTCAGTACCGTTTTGCTCATGTTGCGCATTATCTACAGATTTCTTTTAAATCTCATCAACAGGTTCAACGGTTCTGCCCATGTGCATCATGTTCACAAGCCTTGACTCGTGGCTTATGTTAGAAACTACTGAAATTGAATCAGGATCCTATTATATCCTTTTAAATGCCTGTGGTCTGACCAGCAGTTTTCCTCTCAGTCAGCACTGCTTGGGAGTAATCATTATGATCTATATTTAACTACAACACTGACCACTGACTACTATAGGTGACTTTCTGCCATCCCATACCAGGCACCATAAAACATCTACTGTCTCACCACAGCACTGCATATTATACATGGAGATATAAACTGGCAATGCATCAGTTAGTAGAACAAACTTCTAGCATCTACGTTACTATTTCTTTTCTTACACTTTCACAGAAAAGGCAGAAGAAAAAACACAAATATATGTGTGCGCAGGTGTAACCAGCTAAGTGCAGGTTAGGGTGGCGTGTGTGTGAGAGTAAATCGTGTGAGGAGAGTGCCAGAGAAGTGAAGGGTTGACTGCAGCAGTCTAATCAGCTAGCTTGACTGAGATACATGTACATCCAGGTTGCAAATGAGTATATGCAACATATGCAGAAGCCTACATGAACTCAGGCAGCTGTAACTGAGCTAGACTTTGCCATATCCTCATCTAGTTTCATTAACTAGCACTTTATATTTAACCCTGTATAATTACGAGCATGGCATGGGCCCGCAGTAAAGTGCTGGGTGTGTAATTACAGGGCAGTGACAGACCCCACACCCAGAGCCCTGTTTTTCTGGTCATCAGAAAGGAAAAGGCGGTTGGCGTTTTCCTTGCGTTCGTATCTCATTGCCACCTGGTTATTTTATCCAGATAATTGTCAGCCTCATGCTAGAACGCTCTGAGGGCTTCCAGTGCTCCTTTGGCATCCTCCATGTTTGCAGTGCACTAAATATATCCTGCAAAAAAGGGTTTAAAAGCTTACTAGATTATTGGGGAAAGCGTAGCAGCCTGTGAACATGTAGCAGTGTTAAATGACCCACAGTGGCATAAAACGTCTGTTCAAGTTTACTTTACACACTGTGTGTATGATATACAGTGTCACACTTTATGATGTACCATATGTGATTAATACACACACACTACTGCTCAAAGGTTACCATGGACTCAATTCTTTTTAATACAAATTTTTATACCGAGTTTTAGTACTTGACCGTTTACTTAAAAGTGTGTTTATGCGCCTAATTGTAAGTTCTAATCTTTTTTTTGTAACAATAAAAAATTCATGTATCACACTTTTTAAGTAAACTGCAGATGCAGACTTCAGTCTATTTTCTCTCTTTTGCTGTGTTTCATGGAAACCACGAAAGTGATCAAGACTTGGCATTTGGGTGCATCCTATCCACGTGGCGTGGAAGGGGAGAGATGGAGTTTATGCTGTGCACGCACCAGTGCAGACATAACAGGGCTTTTTTTTTTTTGCAGAAGTCACTTATAAATGCTATATATTACGATTTAATAAATACAAATAAAGGCTTTAATTTTTTTGAGCCAAACCAACCAACCTGTGGGATGCTGTACATATGAGCAGAAGGATTTTTTTCCTTGGTCTCCTCATGTGCTAAACTTATTTAATATCTGAAATGCACTTGTAATATGCACAGCATGTTGTTCTATAGCTTAGTGTAAAAAAAAAATCAGTGACAGTTCAGTGACTGGGCCTCTTCATTAGTTCATGTGCTCTCCAAAAAAGATGAAGATCATAATGAGGTAGACAGAATTAAATAATAATTGGGCAGATAATGGTAGGACAGAGAATGTGCAGTATATAATAAATAAAGGGGTGTTTACAGCGGCAGGTGGGGTGTAAGTTGTTTGTTTCAGGCAGAACAATTCAGTGCGTATATGCATTGTGTTAAGGGAAGGAAAAAGTTCAGTTCAGGGGTGTGTTTATTTGTTTGTGTGTGTGTGTGATTGTGTGTGTGTGTGTGTGTGTGTGTAGGTATGTCTGGGGGGGAATGGGGGGTACTGTTCTGATTCAGTTCTGATTGAGGAGTCTGAGGGAAGGAAATTGTTTCCTGTCCTGGCAGTGGAGGCCCGTATGCTATGGAACCTTTTGCCAGACGGGAAGAGGGAGAAGAGAGTGTGTGAGTGCTATGTGGGGTCACCCATGAGCCTGGTGGCTTTGCGGATGCAGTGAGTGGTGTAAATGTCGATGGCAGGGGGCAGAGAAACAATGATGATCTTCTCAGCTGTCCTCACTATCCTCTGTAGGGGGATTTCCATACCATTCTATGATGCAGCTACAGAGAATGCTCCCTATAGTCCCCTTGTAGAATGTTGTATGGTCTGGAGGTGTGCGCTCTCCTCAGTCTCCACAGGAAGTAGAGACACTGCTGGACCTTCTTGCCGATGGTCCTGGTGTTGTGGGTCCACGTGAGGTTCAAGGAACTTGGTGCTCGGAACGATCTGATCTGAACGCGCTGATCACTCCTCGCTGAGCATCACGGCTCCTCTGGGGGGAGTGATCACGTTGTGCCCTCCTGAAGTCAACAGCCATCTCTTTTGTTTTGTCCACATTCAGAGATAGGTTGTTGGCTCTACACCAGTCCAATAACCATTGCACCTCCTCTCTGTGCGCCACCTCGTCGTTCATGCTAATCAGACCCACCCTGGTCATGTAATCAACAAACTTGATGATGTTGTTTGCATTGCTGTGCATTGCTGCACAGTCATGGGTCATCAGCGCGAACAGCAGAGGGCTGTGCTCAGCATGGTGGTGCTGGAGATGTTGCTCCCGATCATGACTGACTGTGGTCTCCCAGTCAAGAAATCCAGGATTCAGTTGCAGAGGAAGGTGTTCAGGCCCAGCATTCTCAACTTCCCAATCAGATGCTGAGGAGTGATGGTGTTGAACGCTGAACTGAAGCCTATGAGCAGCATTCTCACAGAAGTGTCTTTTTTGTCCAGGTGAAGGGTTGTGGTGATGGCATCATCCATTAAGCGGTTGGGACAGTATGCAGACTTCAGGGGCTGGGGGGGGGGGGGGCATCTGTGATCTCTTTTTCCTCCTG
>JBBPCZ010127197.1:0-24270 GCA_037974445.1 Brycinus macrolepidotus | reverse complement strand
GGGTCTTGCTCAGGAACCCAGTGGTGGTGCTGAAGGTAGGATTCGAACCCATGACCTCTTGGTCAAGAGGCAAGTATCCCTTGTGGAGCAACAACAGCAGCTAAACATTCCCTGTAATTGTTGATCAGTTTTGCAAGTCGGCTTGGAGGAACTTTAGCCCATTCCTCTGTACGGACCAGTTTTAACTCTGGGATGTTGGTGAGTTTCCTGACATGAACTGCTCGCTCCAGGTTCTTCCACGACTTTTCTGTTTGGTTGAGGTCAGGACATTGACTTGACCATTCCAAAACTTTAACTTTATTCTTCTTCAACCAATCTTCGGAAGAACAACATGTGTTTTTAGGGTTGTTTTCTTGCTGGATGACTTTCTCCCCTTTCTATTGAGATTCAATTCATGGACAAACATCCTAACATTTTCCTTTAGAATTCGCTGGTATTTCGAATTCATTGTTCCAGTAATGATGGCAAGCTGTCCTGGCCCAGACACAGCAAAACATGCCCAAGCCATGATACTACCACCACGTTTCACGGATGTGTTAAAATTTATCTTTCTCCAAACATAACTCTTCTCATTTAAACCAAAAAGTTCTATTTTGGTTTCATCCATCCATAAAACGTTTCCAAAAGCCTTCTGGCTTGTCCATGTGTAAATTGTAGATGCACAGTAATGTACTTTTTGTTTTTCTCCTTGCAGCTTTGCCATGCACACCATTGTTGTTCAGGGTTCTCCTTATGGTGGACTTTAATATTAGCCGATGCGAGAGAAGCCTTTAGTTGCTTAAACGTTACCCTGGGCTCCTCTGTGACCTCACAAACTGTTACATGTTTTGCTCTCAGAGTGATCTTTGTTGGTCGGCCACTCCTGGGGAGATTAACAAGGTTCTTTAATTTCCTAATTTTGTACACAGTATGTCTGTCTCTTTAGAGGCGTTTTCCCAGCTTGATGAGCATCAACAACTCGTTCTGGTTTCCTCATAAATCAACTTGTTTATGCCATGATACTCTTCCACAAATGTGTTGTGAAGATTTTATATTTGTGTTCCTTAAATAAAACAGGGTGTTCCCTTACACTTGATTGTCATTTCATTGACTGAAAACACCTGATGTTAATTTCACCTTCAAATTCACTACTAATCCTAGAGGGTCATGTATTTTTATCACTCACAGATTTGTAATATTGGATAGTTTCACCTAATAAATACATGGCCAACCATAACATTTTATCATTTGTTTAATTGGGTTCTCTTTATCTACTTTTAGGGCTTTTAGTGTGAAAATCTGATGTTGATTTAAGTCATATTTATGCTGAAACACAGAAAATTGTGGGTGCACAAACTTTCAAGCAGCCAAGATAATGACATACGATATGAAAAAAGTAAACTGTAAAAATGGACAAATATGAAACTGACATCATCTGTGAGTAAAACCAAAGTATGTAGTAAAGATTCCACAAGCTGGGCCATCCTCCTCAGGAGCACCATGCATCATACCAGCAATTTCCGGTAAAAAAAATATTCATCACTGACAAAATCCATTCACGCATTGAAAAGAAGACGGGAGGATTCCATCCTCTGTGTTATTTCTGTTGCATTTCTTGCATAATAGAATTATATTTGTGATTTTCTGATCAGATGCATCCCTTGACTCGAATAGAGCACCTCAAGAACCTCGATTCATACAGTTCTGAGCCAGAATGGAGCCCAATTGACGGTTTTGTTTGTGGTGGTAAGGCGAGTGACACACCTTCAGGGTCATCTTGACCCTCTCAAAGTTTTTGCCAGTGGATCTTTTACATTTTTAATGTATTTCACTGACTTGTCTTACTTCAGGTCTTTGAAAGAGAAGACGTTTACAAAATTGTCTATATGTTTGGGTGCATGGGGGTAGCCTACTTTTTGGTAGCCTACAAGACATCCATCCATCCATCCATCCATCCTTCCATCATCCATCCATCCATCCGTACATCCATCCATCCATCTTTCCGTCCATCCATCCATCAATCCATCCATTATCTGAGGTCATTGGGGTGCTGGAGCCCAACCCATAAGGTGAAAGTCAGAAAAACACCCTGTACAGGACGCCAATCCATCACAGGACACGCACACAGTCTGGACAGGACATGTTTTTGTAGAAACCTCATCCCATTCACAGTTATTTAATGATGGCCTGGAACATTGGTGGCTCTTCAATGTCTTTACTTTGATGATTTCTTTGCATTTGTGGACATTCGTTTGGTTTCTTCTCTTCTTCTGAGGTCATTTGTCCTATGCATCACTTTTGTTCACTGGGGGAAGTCTCAAAGCTTCTTTTTGAGAGTTTATTCGTCATGAATATAAATGAGTTTTCTTTCAGAATAAATTGAATATTTTTTAAAGAAAACATAAACAGGTTTGTTTTGAGGTTGAAAACATAAAAAATAAAAAAGATTGTGGAAAATAAACATGTAAAATTGTAACTACTTTTCACTCTTTCTGCTTGCCACACACACGCGCACACAATAATAAATCATGTTTTTATTTATATAACATGTTTCATGAACATAATACAATTAAAGTTCTTCACAGGGGGCTGAAAATCAAACAGGGTTAAAATAGAAAATCACAGTTTTATTGATGCATTAATAGCAAGAAAAATTTGGTATAATGACCATCTTTGTCAAAGAACAACATAGCAATCATGTAAATAAATGAATAAATACATGAAACTAATAGAATTTGGCAAAAAAATATGTGCAGCCAGTTCGTAGCAAATAAACACATTTTTATATAACAGATATAACACAAAACAATTTTTGTGCAATGGTGACACACCTCAAATAAATTAAATTAATTTATACTTATACTTCATAAAATTTTACTTTTTAATTTCTTTTTGTCTCTATTAGTAAATTTTGTGTATAAAAATTGCATCCATATTCGAACAATAACAACAATGGCATTATTATTATACATTATTATTGTATATTATACGACATTATATATTTTAATTATATAATAATGTTATTAAGATTATTATGATTATTATTAGTATTGTTATTATTATCATTATACAACAACAACAACAACAACAATAATATAACAACAACAACAACAACAACAACAAAAAGAAGAAATTATTATTGTTGTTGTTATGAGGTCTGGTCGGAAAACGGGTGCGATTAGCTCCCAGGCTTTGAGATCACGTGACTGAACTGCACACCCGGTTGGTGGCGCTGCGACTCTGTGATTCGGTTCTCCAGCCGAGATCCAGCAAAGAAGAAGATCATCCAGTCCACACCTCCTCAGGGCTGGAGGGGAGGAGGATCTCCATTTCTGACAGAGAGGAGCTTCTCAGAACCTCCTCCACTCCTCCTCAGGGCTGGAGGAGAACAGGACCTCCATTTCTGACAGAGAGGAGCTTCTCAGAACCTCCCCCGCTCCTCCTCAGGGCTGGAGGAGAACAGGACCTCCATTTCTGACAGGGAGGAGCTTCTCAGAACCTCCCCCGCTCCTCCTCAGGGCTGGAGGAGAACAGGACCTCCATTTCTGACAGAGAGGAGCTTCTCAGAACCTCCCCCGCTCCTCCTCAGGGCTGGAGGAGAACAGGACCTCCATTTCTGACAGGGAGGAGCTTCTCAGAACCTCCCACCACTCCTCCTCAGGAACAGCTGGACAGAGGTGAGCTGTTTCAGACTCAGGAAGAAACTGTGAGGAGGGGGACTCAGTCAGGTCAGCTCTTCTGTCTGTGCATTTGTTTGTTTTCTTGTTTGTTTGTTTGTTTTACAGTAATGATGCTTTGGTTAATGAACTGCTGTTTATTTTCTCACTGCTGGAGATTCAAAGCACTGTATTTGTTTCTAAACTATATGGACAAAAGTATTGGGACACGCCTGTTTTTGAGGGTCTGGGCCCCTTAATTCCAGTGAAGGACCATCTTAATGCTTTAGCATACCAAGACATTTTGGACAATGCCATGCTTCCAACATTGTGGACGCAGTTTGTGGAAGAACCTTTTCTATTCCAGCATGGCTGTGCCACAGTGCACAGAGCAAGCTCCATAAAGACATGGCTGGATGAGTTTGGTGTGGCACCCACAGAGCCCTGACCTCAACCCCATCCAACACCTTTAGGATGAACTGGAACGGAGATTGCGAGCCAGGCCTTCCCGTCCAACATCAGTGCCTGACCTCATAAATGCTCTACAAAATGAATGGGCACAAATTCCCACAGAAACTCCAAAATCTTGTGGAAACCCTTCGCAGAAGAGTGGAAGCTCTTATAGCTCCAAAGGGGCACCATCTCCATATTAAAGTCTGTGTATTTGAATGCAATGTCATTAAGGTCCCTGTTGGTGTAATGGTCAGGCGTCCCAATACTTTTGTCCATGTAGTGTACTTTGCCAAGTTGGTTCTGAAAGGTTTTGTTTCTTCAGCTGTTTTACTTGCATGATCAACCTTCAGCCTTCATCTCAGATCTGTTTGTAACCTTGTTCTCCTGTCAGTTTGTGAGATCTGCTTTATGTTCATGAAGAAGCAGAGAGAGAAGGGTTTCTCTCTCAGATGTGAGAAGAAGGACCTAATCTGACCATGCAGGCAAAACAACAGAAGAAACACAGGCTTCTAGGACCAACTTGGCAAGGATTGTAACAGGATTACATTGAATTTGATTGTACTAGGGCTTGACCAAGACACACACACCAATTGGCCATAACATTAAACCCACCTGCATAATATTGTTTATCTCTGACTTATTGATCCATGGACTCACAAGACCTCTGAAGGTGCTGTGGTTGTGCACCAAGACTTTAGCAGCAGATCCTGTAAGTTGTGAGGTGGGGCCTCTATGGATCGGGCTGATTTTTCCAACAGATGCTTCATAAGAATGAGATCTGGGAAATCTGCAGGCCAACTAAACACCTCGTACATATTTTCATGTTCCTCAAACTGTTCCTGAACAATGTTTGCAGTGTGGAGGGGGCATCATCTGCAATGTTTAGGTAGGTGGAACGTGCCAAAGAAACGTCTACATGAATGCAAAACCGGTTTCCCAGCAGAACATCACCCAGAAGGATCACACTGCCTCCACCGCCTCACCTTCTTCCCATAGTGCATCCTGGTGCCATCTCTTACCCAGGTAAAACTGACACACGCATGGTCGGCCACATGATGTAGAAGTAAACATGATTTATCAGACCAGACCATCTTCTTCCGTTGTTCCATGGTCTAGTTCTGATGCTCGTATGTCCCTTATAGGTGCTTTCAGTGGTAGACAGGGGTCAGCATGGGCACTCTGACTGGTCTGCAGTTACACAGCTCCATACGCAGCAACCTGTGATGCACAGTGTGTTCTTACACCTTTCAATCAGACCTTTTCAGCAGTTTGTGCTACAGCAGCCTTCGCTCCCTATGCTCATCAGTGAGCCTATCATTGGTTCGCTGGTTGCATTTTCTTGGACCACTCTTGGTAAGTACTGACCACTGCATTTACCAGGAACGCCCCACAAGACCTGCTGTTTTGGAGATGTTCTGAACCAGTCATCCAGACATCACAGTTTGGTCCTTATCAAAGTGTCTCAGATCTTTACACTCGCCCATTTTTCCAACATCAACTTGATGAACTGACTGTTCACTCGCTACGTAATGTCTCCCAACCCTCAAGAGGAGACACTAACAAGATCATCTGTGTTATTCCCTTCACCTGGCAGTGGTTTTAATGCTGTGACTGATCAGTGAGTGTGTAATAGGTCTAGTTCAATGCAAATACTGTATTTGTAATTTGCTAAATCCCTGGTACAATCCATTATTGAGTACTTTTACATTTTACATTTTACAAATTTAGAACTTTCTTCCATTTTCTTTCTCCAGATATAAACACCTGTGGAAAGCAACCACCTGTTGCAATCCTTCTACTCATAGATTGGGGGATGGCACCAAGAGGAATGTGTCGCACTGCTGAAACCACGAGAGATTAAAGATTAAAGTATGGCGTCCTGTGCCCAGCTGACCTCTTTGGTGGCGCTCGATTTCGACAGACAAGTGGCAAAAAACACAGGTAAGGAGAGAACCTACCACTGCTTGGAGTGTGGGAAGAGTTTTAAGATGTTTTTTAGAGTTTTCTGATGCTCACATGCCCATTGTAGGTGGTGGACAGGGGTCTGCATGGGCATTCTGACTGGTCTGCAGCTATGCAAGCTCATACACAGCAAGCTATGATGCAAGCTGTGTTCTGACACCTTTTAGTCAGAGCCAGCATAAACTTTTTTAACAGTTTATGCTACAGTAGTTTTTCTGTGGGACCAGACGGGCTAGTCTTCGCTCCCCACGATCATCAGTGAGTCTTGGGCCCTTATGATCCTGTCATTGGTCTGGCAATTTTTTCCTTGGCGCAAATCTGGTAGGTACTGACCACTGCATATCGGGAACCCCCTTCAAGACCTGCTGTTTTAGAGATGCTCCAGCCGTCACAGTTTGGTTCTTGTCAAAGTGTCTCAGATCATCAATGTTATTCACTTCACCTCTCAGTGGTTTTAGTGTTGTGGCTGATCAGTGTGTGTGTAATATCCCTAGTTCAATCCAGATAACATAATTGTATCTGTTACATCTGTGGTACAATACATTATGGTGCTGTTTTACAATTTACATGAAATTTACATTTTTTTTCTTCCTTCAGATGTACACACCTCTGGAAAGTAACCACCTGTTGCAAGCCTTCTACTCACAGAGGAACGTGTTGCACTGCTGAAACCAGGAGAGATTGAAGGTCAGAGTATGGCGTCCAGTGCTCAGCTGACCTCTTTGGTAGCTCTTCATACCGACAGGCAAGCGGTGAAAAACACAGGTAAGGAGAGAACCTACCACTGCTTGGAGTGTGGGAAGAGTTTTAACCAACACGGCCACCTGCGGCTGCACCTGCGCATTCACACTGGAGAGAAGCCGTATTCCTGCTCGGTGTGCGGCAAGAGTTTCAGCGACAAGTGTAATCTGAAGGCACACGAGCGGATCCACACGGGTGAGAAGCCGTATCTCTGCTCCGAGTGCGGGAAGAGCTTCAACCAGCCAAGTCACGTCCGACTGCACCGCCGCACCCACACGGGCGAGAAGCCGTATCAGTGTGCCGAGTGTGGCAGGAGCTTCAATCGGCAGAATCATCTCCAGCGGCACCAGCGCATCCACACAGGAGAGAAGCCGTACGACTGCTCCGAGTGCGGGAAGAGGTTCGCCCGACAGAGCAACCTCCTGCTGCACCAGCGTGTTCACAAAGGAGACAAGCCGTACGGGTGCCCCGAGTGTGGCAAGAGCTTTAACCGGCAGAGTCACCTCCAGCTCCACCAGCGCATCCATACAGGGGAGAAGCCGTATCACTGCTCCGAATGTGGGAAAGGCTTCAATCAGAAGTGCAACCTCTTGCTACACCAGCGCATCCACACCGGAGAGAAACCGTATTACTGCTCAGAGTGTGGGAAGAACTTCAGACATTCAAATACCTTAAAGACGCATAAGTGCATCAAGAGGGAGACGGAAGCCCATGATGGATGAGGATAATGATGGGCATTGTCAGTTTTAGGTTAAAAATAATGATGCCTGTAGCACTGGGCGGGAAAGGGTATTCCAGTATTTTGGGATACTTAGAAACCCTGAAGGTATGAATTACAATACCTTCTTTCTGCTGAAGTGGTACAGAAATGGTGTACTGGGGTATTTTAGTGCACAGCACTACCTGAGGTCAGAAAGGTGGCGACTGTGCGTGATGGGGGCGAAGGAATGGAGTGGTGTTGAAACAAACAAGGGCTTGTTGGATCAGCTTTAACCACAGTGACCTTGTTTAGTCTTGGACGATTCCAGAGTATAAAGTCCATGATGCTAACACAGTTTCGCTCAGGTTATTTCTGCTCAGTAGGTCTCCTAGTTGATCGATTCATAACGACTAGATATTAAATCAGGAAAATACTAGCACATATTGGAGTCCGCTATAAAGGCAGTTTGTTTCCTGTGCGACTCTATTCAGCTGCTGGTCGGCAACTACCTGCCTAACATCTGAAGATCTCCGTTCAGGCCAGTGATGCATCTGCTGTGCCAGTGACATCAGGTCCTCCAGCATTGTGTACTGATGCAGTTGGCCTTTATTTCCTGTTTGTTCAATATTCTATAGTATTTAATCCCAGCAGGACTTTTTTTAAGTAGACCAAGTGAACATTAGACACACAGCACTGTAGGCCAGACCACGCTATCCATGCTATGACTTCTCTCACCAGCAGCTCAGCCTGAAATGTTAGGAAGGTATGAATATAAAAGATACCACCCAAGCCTTTGTGACCTCTACGTTTTTCTTTCAACAGTTTAGCTAAAATATGTTTTTTCAGAAGAAATCTGTGATTGCTTATTAGCTTGGCTATAAAAATGTGGTCTCGTGTTTCCTGATGACACTAACTAAAGGCAGCATGAGAAAAACAAAGGTCCTAGAACCTACCCTTGAGGGACTCCACAAGCAGTGTAGCTGCTTCTTGATGATGCCCTAGATGATGTTGATTAAACAAAATGTTTTCTTTATTATTTGCACTTTAACTATAAAGCCAGAATTCCACAATAGTAATGGAAGCTAATACACTTCGAGGCACTATCATATGAACTGCAAGCTTAAATTGCCAAACACTTGTCTCCAAAGAAATCGACAGTTTGTACAAAAAACAGCTTCATAAAACACAAGACTAAGTCTTTGCAGAAAATAAACAGAAATTGGAACTATATCGCATTATGGTTTATTGCACAAAATTCTGTTCATCACAAAACCATGAGCCTCCTTTTCATGTTGTTTTACAGCATTTTTCCTCTTCTTTTTTTTCTTCTTTTAATGTATTTTTATCAGTCATTTCAATAATTTTACCCATCATAAAACCCGCTGGATGACTGCCCTTGAATAAATCTGACAAGGATAGTTTGGTCTTGTGGACTTTTTTTTTTTTTTATATATATATATATGTTGAATGTTGTATCATTATAATTTACAGTTTTAGTGCATATGTCATATCCTGTAACAGATAGTTTTAGTGACTGCACTGTGCTCCAATTCTAATGAAAAGTAGTCAGAAATGTTCAAAAAACAGCTTCATTTATTGCAGGGTGCCCTTTTTATGTCCCAATTTTCATCTTGGAAATATTTAGTCAGTTCAAAACTGTGTTTGCTGGAGTATTCCCATTTCTAAGACTTCCAGCATTGGAATGATCCAATTCTCCATGCTATAAATGAAGCTATATAATGAATTCAAAGTGTTATTGAACAAATACATCTCGGAGGCCTACATTTTTTCATAAGGGACTAGTTCTGTCACTTTTGAATTTTTTTTGCTGTTTGATGGCTAAAATATTATTCAGTTTTTTGTACAATGCACCCAGACTCTCTGGCAGAGGTGCCTAACTCTCTTCCTCACCGTCCAAACATTATTCCTAGGAGACAACACACTTTATATTATTTATGGAACAGTCCCAGGAGGCACATTCACCTAGACTAGGTGGAAGACATGCATCAAGACTCTTCTCAGTCTTGGCTCCCCAGTGGTGGAATGAACTCCCTCTTCCGATCAGATCTGCGGAGTCCCTCACCCACCTCTTCAAGGAGCACCTTGGTGACTAACTAGGCCTCTTGTTATTGCTTATTCATTTCTTCTTCCCTATATTCATTAAAAAAAAATTTAAAAAAACATTGGGCGCTTACACTCTTAACTCCATGCCTTCCTTACTTTTGCTTTAATATCTGACTTTTCTTCGACAGGAGTTGTTTAGGTGTGTAACTTAGCTGGCAGTAACTTGGTTGACTAGCAGATGTTGATTTAAGTATAGGTTCACAGGTTGAAGAACAGATGTGGACTACTTGAGCACTGATGTACGTCGCTCTGCATAAGAGTGTCTGCTAAATGCCGAAAATCTAAACGTAGTTACCAAATAGCAATATACTATTAACCACCATACTGAGCTTTTTTTGAAAGAACTTCTATCCAAAATAATCCACAGTTGAGTGTTCAGTTATCCACTAGGGGGTGGCACTGTCTGTCCCACTGACAGAAAGGACCAGGATAGAGCAGCCTGTAGGTAGTTTGTGACTCTTCTGCACATTTCTCAGAGCAGACAGCAAAGAAATCACAAGTAATTATGAAAATTGAAATTGGCTCATTTTTACAACTACAGCTACCATACATGTTTATCCTTTTTCTGAGATGTGATTGGGGGGGAATAACAGGGGAACAGTATGTTTTGGACACAGGAACTCAAGAAGCCCATAACTGACCTCTGGAGTGTGGAGGAGTGAAGAAGAAGATGCAGCAGAGCTTCTAACTAAGGTCACGTATCCACAAACACCTCAGCACAGGCCTCTTCTAAATAAGGTTCCTTTGCAAAACGCTTCCTCTTTGCTTTCTCTTGATTTCCCTTTTATGGTGCAACATTTCATTGGACGTTCCACATCTTTGTCAGTGCTTAGACCTTCACCCAGATCTCTTCCAGCTCACTGTTTCTGAACTACAACCTCCACATCTCCAAAGTCAAAGTAAACTTTGTCATCTCAGCTATAAACATGAGACGAGGCGGTGTGGTTCCAGATTTAACGAAAAGGCTCATAGAATTCACATACATAACTAAACTGTAAATATAAACTCTAAACTAGAAGTAAAAATGTGCAATTTGGTACAAGGTCATTTTTAACATCTAAAAAATTGTACAAATGTTGCATCTGCAGTCTAGTGGAGAGCAAACAGAATACTGGAATGTAATTGTGTGTTTTATATGTACAAATGATCAGCAGCAGTTCAATATAAATATACAGTCAATCTATAAAAATACAGAAACTCTGAGTGTGTGTGTAAATAGATACTAACAAACTAATACAAGCTGAGAGTGTGTGAACGCTGTAAAGTCTTGTGTGAATGTTTCATTTTTCAGACTAACCTTTAATATATCATTTAAATATAATATGTAAGATATTATTATTACTATACTGCTATTTTATTATGAATGATTATTTACTTAAATTATTCAAATCATTATTATTGAATGATGATGATTATTATAATTATTAGTATAATTTTCTGTTTTTTGTACAGAATCAAACCACCTTTTTCAACTTTTGACCTTCTCTCACATTTGCGTCTGTGATAAATTCCACCTTCTACAGTGTTCAGAGTCTCTGCAGACCCATAAGCTCTGCTAACACATTCCCACCCTCAAATGTCTGTTTCTCTGCCCAGTACAATGTCATAAACCCTCCTCCCTGCTGAGACCCCCATTTCCTCACACAAGGGGAGCGTAAAACGCCAATATCCGAAAGCGAAGTGACTGCAGGGTCAGTTCTGGGCTTTTCAGGAGGGGTCGTAATAAATGCCCACTGCTTTAACCTGTTTTCATTCATTTTTGTGACACCTTTGGGGGGTTTGGGGGGTTTGGCATTAGCTAGAGGAGCATTAAGCAAGTTTTTAATGTGAAATTACCATAAAATATTACTCAAGTGTCCTTTTATGCTTCTGACTCACACTGTTAGGAAGTGATAAACTGAAAAGAAACACTAAAATGTCTTCAGCATGAGTTCAGCCGGTCGACACGTGCAAGCAGTTTTCAGGGTTTTCGATTTATGACTCATAAATTAGATTTATTAGTAATAAATCACCGATGAGTGAGTCCAGTCATCACTTAGGAATTTAGCTTATCTTTAGTGATACTGTGGTGTGTATTTGTATGACCAAACAGAAGCTGAGTTCTCAGAAATCTCTGCATCTCTTTGAATTAATATCAGTCAATACAGTTTTACATTAATGAACCTTTTTAGCTTAGTCGGAGTGTTCATTTTACATTTTTAACCAGTATGAATCTGCAGTGTGTGTAGGTTTTACAGTCTGACAGTAATAAATATAGAATAATTCCAATGTAGTTTGAATCTGTAGTGTGTGCACTGTTTTTAGTCTGATGAAAATAACTGTGGATTGATTTCAATCCAGTATGAATCTGCAGTGTGTGTATTGTTAATGTTATTTTTATCCCGTATTAATCTGCAGTGTGTATAGTTTTGCAGTAATTTCAATCCAGTATGAATCTGCAGTGTGTGTAGTTTTTGTAGTCTGTTAAGTGATTTTAATATTTACAGTCCGACAAAAATAATTGTTGAGTGATTTTAATCCAGTATGAATCTGCAGTGAATGTAGTTTTTACAGTCTGACAGTAATAATTGGGTAGAGACACTAATCCATTATGAATCTGTTGTCTGTGTGGTTTTTGCAGTGATTTTAATCCAGTATGAATCTGCAGTGTGTGTAGTTTTTACATGTATTGAACATGGCTTATGCTGCTTGTTGCACATTAGAAACATTAACAGTGCAGAAAGTGATAAGCTCTAAATGGGTATAAGGTTCTTGCATTTATGCTTGTATGTTAGTTTAACACAGGTATATGGTCTTAAATGAGTTATGGACAAATTCAAATGTAAGACAGCAATCATAAATTGGTCCAGGTGTGTCTGAGTGAAATCACAATGCAGTGCAAGTGTCCCACAGGAGCCACAGTGGAAAAACACTGGTGTAAAGTTTCTCAGAATAGGAGGGCAGATCTGATTGCATATGAAATGCAAAGACTGACCGATGCCCTCACCCTGCTGCCCTGCACCCTTAACCCATGGAGGCTGGAGATTAAGTGGAACCGAGTCAGGGCACATTAACCCTCCTAAATAAATAACCACAGGCAGCGTTGCTGCGCTCTCATTAAACAGGATTTTCTTCTCTCTGCCCTGCGGAGGTGAGGTCATATTTACCCAACTGCTCAGAGCAGGAGTGCCGATCTGGGAGCAGTTTTTAGCTTCTTTAACTTTATAACAGGTTAAAACCCCAGATTATTGAGTCCAACACAGTTTAGCAATTAGATCCAACAAGGCCAGTATAATTAATTTATTAATTATCATGCTGTTAATGAGCTGAATCAAATTAGAGCATGGAAAACACCAAACAGATCACTGCAAGAATCTCTTTCCAAAGTAATGTTTAATATTTTATGTTAAAGATGTCTTGATCCTACAGAGCTGTAATGATATCCTACACAGACTGGTTTGGCTCAGATAAATACCATTTCTCAACTGGAACTTTTTAAACCCTGGCTGTACCAGAATCTGTAGCATAAATGAAAGAAACCTCAAAAACCACAACCCCTAGAATTTATAAGCATTTCAGAAAGAAGCCTAGTCATTTGAACATGGGTGTTCTTGTAGCATAAGCCCTGTTTTGTATTCTGGCCACCTTACAATGACTGGACACATCTAGATGCCAAGTTTTGATTGCGTAGGTTACAAACATACTCAAAATACGCAGACACAAATGAACAATGCTTTGCAAATGCACAGGTCTTCTGTACAAACTCAGCGTCGGGTGTCAACATCCTTGCCCACAAAAGGCAGGTGAGGGAAGCAGGCGTTGATGTTAGTGTTAAAAATGCAAATGCAAACTGCATCTGGTGCTATCATAAACCACACAGCCATTGGTTGGGAAGATTGTAGTGAGAATTGTGAAGTTTGAGAATTGAGAATTCTCACCTTGTAGTGAGAATTGTGAAGTTTCAGGGAATGACATTAGAACGGAAACATCTGCTAAACCCCAGCAAAGACCTTAAACAAAGTGTCAGTATAACTAATTGAATGATTTTCAAGAGGAAAGTTCTTGTAGCCACAACCAGCTATTCACAAACGGGAGTGCCACCCAAGATTTCAATTAGACCGATAAGGAAGTTAAGAGAGAAGCCAGCACTCGCTCAAGAAGAGTTGCAGGACAACCTAATAGCATCTGGAAGAACATAATCTGGTCAAACAAAACTAGAATTCTTGGGCAATAATTCAGCTCAACATGCTTAGAGAAAGAATGGTTGAGCATACGATCCCAAAAACACAGTGAAGTATGAAGGTGGGAGCATCATGATTATAGGGCTGTTTCTCTTTAAACTCTACAGGGGCATTACAGGTTGTCACAGGAACCACTAAAGAAATGACACACTGGGAGATATTAGAAGAGAATATAACTGAGACCCCAAACACACAGCCAAAATAAATCAGAATGTGTTCAGGTGCTTGCAAAGTCTAGCCTCCTGAATTGAATCCCAATTACAGAGCATTTTAAAAATTGCAGGTCTTTACAAATACATACTAATCTGTTCAAATTCAGTAGACATTGTGTGTCAATTTAAATAGGATTTTATGCATTAAAAGTAAACATAAAAATAACAAAAGAGTTTGAATATGTGACTAGAGTCGGGTTCTCTTTTTGACAGTTATGTAGACAAGGGGTGGGGGGTGTCTGCACACCCATTCTTACCTTGAGACACTTTGTAAACAAGGGGTTTGTACATATTTCCCCTGTACATGTTAACCTGTTGTGACTCAAATCAAATTCATCCTAAGCATGCTCTTAGAAGTAAGTCTGATGCGAGAGGCCAAATGGTACTGCACATGTAGCTCCACAGCACAGTCAGCTGGATACTTTAGCCTGACTGACTCACGAGAGTAATCGCTGGAAGAGTGCCGTAATCAGCGGTTTGGGATTATTAATAGGCGACATGGCACGCGTGGCTGTTGTTTGTTTACTATAAGGTGTCAGGCACGAGGCAGAGAGAAAAATAGCCTGATTAGAAGTAGTCCAGGATTTGATCCCCCTTTCTCAAACACTTAGACGGCTTCTAAACTGTAGCCAAGGAACCACAGGGATCTGCAGCCAGGCTGTTTTCTGAAGTGATGCTTGTGGGTGATAAAATCGTAAAGAGCCCATATAATGAAAAAGCAAATGCTCCTTTGAAGCTTAGTATGTGGACACTAAGCTTCAAATACATCCTGTTTTGAATTAATTTGTTTCTGTGATGTTACGTAAACCAATTCGTTCACATATATCCACCAATTCTTTAGCTCTTCCCATTCACACTGATGTGATAAGGAGTGTTTCATTCCATCCTGCTTTTTGAATGAGGTCTAAAACAGAGATCAGTTCGGGAGAGGTTGAAAGATTGATGTGCAAAAATGAATTAATAATTTAAGTGCTCCAAATTAATGACCATTTGGAGCAGTTAAAGCGCACAGAAATGTCCTAAATGGACCTCAGGGAAGTCACTAAAATGCAAGGCAAATGCATTTTCCAAAGAGAAATTATTCTAAATTATTCTAAATTATTTCCAAAAATAATTATACACAAACTAAATCCCAGACAAAGCATGAAAAAGACAAAATACTAGACAACAGCATGAAACAACTGCGAATGGGAAACGCTGCTTGCCTTCTTCAGTTGTACCATCTGACTGCAGTGTATATTGTTATATTGTAAACATTAACGATACTAAGAAGGGTTTTTAAATGCCTACTGTGAAATATCGTAAATGGCTTTTGCCAAATGTTTGACCAGAAACTTATGCTACTGTTTTCCAACTACTTAGCCTCAGCCTTCCAGTGGACTGTGATGGTACCGCAAACTTTTAGAACAAAAACCCAAAAAACAAAACATTACATTTACATTTGGTGGGACAAAATGTATGACTGACTTAACTGACATAGGTAGTTATTTTTATCTGCATTTTTATATATAGTGTACGTCAATGTAAATGTTTCTCATGCTGTCCATGACATCTACACGACTACGTATGACTACAGGCTGCACGATATCTACATTAGCCTTTTATGACAACTGACATTAACCTACATAGGCATTTATGAAGGCTTTTTCCAACAAGTGCCCATTGTCATTACAGTTTCGGGGATGAACTGGACAGAAGCAGCCTTTGTGACAAGTGATGGTTGATAGAATAAACCTTTATAAATGTTAACGACGGTCTATGTCAGCTGTCATAAAACACTTATGTAACCCTACTAATGTTGCCCTTCAGTAAAGTGTCACTTGTTTCTCTGTGATTTGTGGTGTTTCTGTTGTGTGATTATAATCCATGGAAATTCTAGGGGCTATATTGATTACTGTGTTTAATTTTGAATCAGGCTGGTTAAATCTTCTGGTGGGTCGGGGAAGCGTTTGTTGTCAGTTGTGTGAACGGCAAAAGATTGGAACCTCCTGCTCCAGATAAAATATGACCACTCTCCCATGTGTTAGTTATTTTATGCTGTCAGTGGTCAGGTACTGGTTGTGGAGGCCAACCACAACACTGTAGAGGTTGATGTTCTCTCTGATTGGTTGCTTATCAAGCCCTTCATGAGCTGAGTTAGTTTTAGTGGTTGGAGTTAGCTGGAGAAGAAAAGTCTCCGATCTTGCTTTAGCGCTCTGAAAATCTGGAAGTCTTCAGTTTGTACTCCAGCCGCAGCTCATTCATAACATTGAGTGCCTCACACATTCCTGGCCACCACCAAGGGAGTCTCCTGACTCCAGAACAGTGCTATGAATGATTCATGATGCTGGAGTTTTGGTGAGGATGGAGTGGTTGCAGCTGGCAGAGGAGGGTTTATCCGCCCAGTCCACTGGGACAGGGTTGGAATGTAAGTTCTGGAGGAAGCAATGACTATGTATGATCGACAAACTGCACAGAAAACTATTCTATCTGATATTTTTATTCAATGTGACCCAGATGTAGTTGATCATTTTGGTTGATTTTGGAGCTATGAGGCTAACATTAGTAACAAACACTACAAGTCAATAGTCACCCAAACCTTTTCTGTAAACACATTGCTAAGACTTCTCTGAACCTGCTCAAACCACATCCAGCTCTTCATTAAGGTGGAGGGCTAGGAATGTGAGAAATGGGAATGTGAAGAAGCAATGACTGTGTACGATCAACAAAGTGCAGTGAAAACCATTTTGATCAGGGGTTTTTTTCAGCATACCCTAGATGTAGTCAGTCATCAAAGACATTTTTTTGTTGATTCTATAGTTACAAGGCTAACACTACTAACAAACACTAGAAGTCAATGGTCACCCAAATCCTCCCCAGAACGTCTCTCAACCTGCTCAAACCCCATCCAATTCGTCATTAAAGTGGAGGGCTAGGAATGGGAGTGCTAGAGGAAACAATGACTGTGTATGATGGACAAAATGCAGTCAAAACCATATATCTACAAATCTATAATGTAATTTACCCCAGATGCAGTTGATCATCAAAGATCATTTTTGTTTCTTTAGATTAAAACTGGAGTTATGAGGCTAATATTACTAACACTAGAAGTTAATAGTCACCCAAATCTTTTCTGTAAAGATCCCCAAAACTTCTCTCAACCTGCTCAAACTGCATCCAGCTCTTCGTTAAGGTGGATCTGACTTGTGGATGTGGTTTAGGACACAGTATCCCCAGACCGAGCATCTGTAGGACATGCTGGATAAACCAATCCAATCCATGGAGGCCAAACCTCATAACTTACAGGAATTAAAGGATCTGCTGACAAAGTCTGTTTTGGCAGCACAAGGGGGACCTAAACAATATCAGACAGATGTTATCTGTGTATCTGTCTCTGGAACAAAATCTATCTTTTTTTTATAATTTAAAAACATTAAAAAAATGTCAGCTCTCCTTTACACGGAATATTTTATGACAAATGGACCAACAGAAAAGGTCCTCAGTCACTTAGAGATACACATTCAGGCTGATGGGACAAAGTTTCTTTTAGCTCATAAAGTGTTTCAAAAGGAGCTGTTTTTAAGAAAAAATGTGTAACTTATTAAATACATCATTAAACCAAAACTGAAAACACAAAAATAGGACAGACCTCCTTTCTAAAATGAGAAAATTGTAGAACAAAGTAAATCAAGTTACAGTATCTTTAGTGTTTGGAATCCTTTTAATTAATCCCAGTATATTAACAATATATTAATGATAGTTTATAATAGGCTATATATATTGAGCGGCCAAACAGGAAATCAGAAATCAACTTCTGGAGCTGAATATTTCAATCAAGTTGTTTTTGTAAAAAATAGGTTAGTTAGATGACAGATAGAGAAGTTTTTAATAATCCAGCATGTTTATTGACGTATTTATTATGGGAAATATATATATATATATATATTCAGATTTTTCAAATTATTTTCATTGCAGCTCATTTAAAAGTGTGATTTATATCTAATACACTTTATTTACAATGTATTTTCTGTAACTTTGTATGGATTAATTATAATAGTATTTTAATTGCATACAAGTACATTGATCCATTCTACTTATATTATTTATTGTTTTTTCCATTGATTATTTATTAATTATTCATATTGTTATTGTGATTTTCCTCAGGGGCTGGCTGCCCTGGGGGTCCTGCAGGGTCTTTTTGGATGTGAAGATAAATGTGAATGTCGTTGTTTGGTAGTTTGAATGTGTGCGGTGGTTGTGTGGAGAGACAGAAGCTGACGGGGCCCCTGTCTCCCGGTGGAGTTCGTGTTTGTGTTCAGTCAGCAGGATCGCACTCCCCCCGCTTCCCACGGGGGCTCCCAACATGTGGAGGTAATTTGTGCAAATTCCTAAAAGGCAAAAAAAAAAAAAAACCCAACAGAAGAAGAAAAACAGAAAGAGAAGAGCATCGCTTTCGGATTGAGTGTTGTGCTAAAGAGAGGGGGGGGGCATGATGGAGAAGGAGGAAGAGAGACAGAGTGGTGGAGTGAGAGAGAGAGAGAGAGAGAGTGGTGGAGAGAGAGAGAATGATGAAGAAAGAGAGTGATGAGAGAAAGAGACAGGGAATGTTGGAGAAAGGAAGAGAGAGAGAGAGACAGAAAGGGAAAGAGAAAAGGAGAGAGACAGAAAGGGAAAGAGAGAAAGAAAGAGACAGAAAGAGAGTGAGTGATGAAGAAAGAGAGTGATGAGAGAGACAGGGAATGTTGTGGAGTGAGCGAGACAGAGAGAGACAGAGAGTGGTAGAGAGAGAGGTGAGGGAGAGAGAGTGGTGGAGTGAGTGAGAGAGAGAAAGAGAGTGGTGGAGTGAGAGAGTGAGTGAGTGAGAGAGAGAGACAGAGGGAGAGAGAGTGGTGGAGTGAGAGAGAGTGGTGGAGAGAGAGTGAGAGAGAGTGGTGGAGAGAGAGAGAGAGAGTGGTGGAGAGAGAGAGAATGGTAAAGAGAGAGAGAGAGTGGTGGAGAGAGAGAGAGAGAGAGTGGTGGAGAGAGAGAGAGAGTTGTGGAGAGAGAGAGAGAATCGTAAAGAGAGAGAGAGAGAGAGAGAGGGTGGTGGAGAGAGAGAAAGTGTAAAAGACTGAGTAAAAAAGAAAGAAAGAAAGAAGAGGGGTTAGTAAAAGTAATAGTGTGAGAAAGAAAGAGAGGGAATGAGAAGGAACAAGACATGAAAGAGAAAAAGAAAATGAGAGAGAAAAAGAGTAGGAGAGAGAATTTCACAAGAGAAAATATCAGGCTACCTGATCAAACACATCAGGTTCTCTGTGGTGGAGGAGAACCACATAACCCTGCAAAGAACCTTTTCAAGAATTCAGTACAGTGGTCAGGGTCCACCAACTTGACTGAAGAACCCTTTAAGAACCTCCTCGGAAGGCGTTTGGCAAAGTGCATTAAACATCTTTATCTTACGCCTATTTTGACGTTGTAACCATGGTAACCGCCGCACCATACACACTACACTCCTGTATTAGTCTTTGGATGATTTAACCACACATATTTTAATGCTCTACGATGGTAAATTAGCAACAGGGCAGTTTGGTGGAGGAGGAATAATGGGCTGGGTGTTTTTCAGGGTTTGGGCTGGTTGTTAGTTTGATTCCCACGCCGGGACAAACAGAACAAAACGCACTGGATTTGAAGAATTTTGTTCAGAGATGGGAGCAAATTTACATTTTCATTTTCCCATAGAGAAAAACAGCTTTCAGTTTCTTATTCTGTCATATTCCTGAGTACAGAAGTTCACAGGTTTATGGGATTTCTCCTAATGTTCAGTGTAGCATCTGTATTTCCTGAAGCCCCGCCTTCAACAGAAATATGTTAATCAGCTTGTTGGTAAGTGAGACTTAAATGAGAAAGACCTGACTCCTCATTTTGGAGACCTGTGTGTTCAAAGTAGCTGGAACAAACAACAACCATGAATCAAACACAGTTTATACAATCTTCGTGTCAAATGTGTCCTTGAAATGGTTCAAAGTGCTTAAAAGGAACAGAAAGAGTCCATTCAAAGCTCATCTAAGTGGCTAAAAAGTGTTGATTGAAGAAGAAGAAGCAGTGAGGCACGACTGGGATGAATGGAAATGCAGGACACAAATCAGACTAATGTTTAATTCTGGATCACTTTAGATGAAAATTGTGACACAGGTGATTCATTGTGAAGGTTCAAAACCCAGTCTAAATTTGCAGACGGCATTTTTTTTTGCAAATTTGGGCAGCAAATAGTTTCATCCAGGAGGGATAAAGTGAGCAAAATTGGGATAAAGAAAGAATGAGCTCTGATGGACCACAGATTTATTGCAGGATGACTTTCAGATGAAATTAGGTTGCGTTCAAATTACAAGATTTATCGCTCAATTCATTTTTTTTTTTTCTCAGACGCTTCCAGCCCTGGTGGTTCATATTCAAGAGCCGTTCCTACGGAGTTGGTTTGGATTCATCAGTCAATTCATCAGCTATCTGTAATTTCCGTGGTTACATTTTCATTAGACGCATTTATCAGCATAAGGAATGCACAGTTGGACCTTCAGGAGATGAAGATCAGGTCCTCCAGGGATTGGAAAGATATAACCTCTCACCACCATGTGCACACGTTTGGTATGGAGCCCGACGGGAGCGAAGGAAGAGGGAGACAGATGGACCTTACATAAAGCTGAAATATGTACACATACAGTGCATTACCATATGGAGCCAAGAGGTCCAGCAGAGTTCACTGCAGAACATCAGCAGCTACGGCCATGATTTTAGGCAACACTGCTCATTTGCACAGGTTCTAGAGGCGCATGAAAGCTCTCGACAGTTCAGACTGAGTTCAGGCTGTAGGTTGAGAGCAGATGGGCTTTTAGGGACCCTGGAGCTGCACACTCCATCAACCAGGGTTCAAATTCAACTCAGGTTTATTTGTGTAGAACTTTCTTTAGCAGTAACTTTCCCAAAGCAGCACTGAGATTCCCTTGTGAAGTGTCAAGATAAACTTCCTAAGAGCACTGGAGAGAAACTAAGACTTAACAGGAGAAACTTCTAAGAGCATAAGGAAGAACCAAAGAGAAACCAAGACTCAAAAAGAGGAAACCTTTTAAGAACAGGTGAAAGAATCACCACGAGAAACCTGGGTTTAAAAGGAGAAACGCTCAAAGAGCTTGAGGGAGGACCACTGAGAGGAACTAAGAATCAAGTATATTAACTACCTTACAGCATGACAAAGAACCAGAGAGGAACCAAGACTCAAATGGAACACGAGGAAGAACTAAAGAGGAACCAAGAATCAAAAGGAGAAACTCCCTAAGAGCATAATTAAACCAAAGAGGAACCAAAACTCAAAAATCCAAAACCATCTAAGAGCATATAGAAAAACCAATGAAAAGAACCAAGAGTAAAAAGGAAAAGCTCCCTAATGGCATGATGAAGAACCTGAGATGAAGCAAGATTCAAAAGCAGAAACTCCCTAAATGCATGATTAAGAACCAAAGAGGAACCAAGATTTAAAAAGAGGAAACCTCCTAAGAGCAGAGTGAAGAACCACTGAAAGGAACCAAGAGTCAAATGGATAAAGTCTCTAACATCTAACATCTAACATGTAACACCTTCTAAGAGTATGAGAAAGAACTACCATGAGAAACCAGGATTCAAAAGGAAAAACTCTCTCCTTTTGAAGAACTCAGTCAAGTACATGAACTCCCTAAATGCATAACAAAGAACCAAGATTCAGAAGGAGAAACTTCCTAAGAACCAAAGACAAACTAAGACTCAAAAAGAGGAAACCTTCTAAGAGCACAAGAAAGAACTGCTAAAAACCAAAGAAAGGAAACCAAGGCACCAGGGCAGCTGGTTAGGGAGTTGCCCTGCAACCAGAAGGTTGTGGGTTTGAATCCCAGGACTGCTAGTGGCACCTCTGAGGTTCCCTTGAGCAAGGTACCGTCCCCACACACTGCTCGCTGGGCGTTGTGTTCCTGGCTGCCCGCTGCTTCACTTGGTGAATGGGTTAAATGGGTTAAATGCAGAGAAAGAATTTCGAGCTGTTCACACTGTGTGCTGTGTTCACGTATGACAAATGGTCTCTCCTCTAAAAGGAGAAAAGAGTCAAATAAACTCTCTAACAGCATGACAAAGAACCTGAGAGGAACCAAGACTCAAAAGGTTGAAACCTTCTAAGAGCACGAAAAAAAAAAACAGGATTCTGAAGGAGAACCACAGAGGAACCAAGATCCAAAAGAAGGAAGTAATTCTCATTCCCAGTGTTAATAAAGGAATGCAGTAGTTTAATACAAATGGTCTTGGAGCTTCGCTGGAATGAGTGGAGAAACCGTGCAGGCTGTAAACGTTCACTCCAGACCACGTCAGTGTGTGAGAGAAGATGAGATGTTTTGTTATGACCTGAATTAAGTACAGAAGTTTATAAAATATAATTTTCATGTATTTTTAGGTTGAAACATGTGCCCGAACCTGTTTATACCGAGTGTAAATCAAAAGCGCACTTCATTGTGTAACTAACTATAAAATTACTGATATAATTATGTTATTTACAGCAAAATTACAGTTACAACTCCAGAGCTTGGAGGGCTGAGACGTGGGGACTCAGACGGCAGGAGAAGAGGTGATTATGAGACGGCCGGGGGTCGGCTGTTAGCGAGTGTGGCTAATGATCGCTGCGGGGGGTGGCTGGGCCTGGATGGAGCTCAGAGGGTTTCTGAACCCATGCAGCTTCTTCACAGCATCTAATTTTGTTTGTGGCTGGAAGGCACTGCTGTTTTAGTCCATGTTTGTGGAAAACAGTAAACTGTATAGGGTCATAAACCACATAAGTGAGTCTGTTAGAGATTACTGAACACCTCCATGCGGTCTGAGGTGAGTGTGTTAGCATCATGCTTATTGGCAGTGTATTAACTTTTTTTTATATAACTGACCGGAACTTTAGTATCTTGAAGTCCGTTTATGTGGGTTTTGCTCCGTGTTTGTTTCTCAGTATTTGTGTTTCTCTACGTTTTATATACTGTGCAAGAATCTTGAGCCGCCATTCATTTCTTTATATTTTGCTTTGAATCGCCTTGTTAGTGCAAGAATACTTTTTCTGTCAGACTGTCTGATCTTTGTCATGCTGAGTAGATTAAACTAAAGAAATGAGAACAAATGTTTTACTGTGACAGACTGCAAAGTGCCTAAAGATCCACCAACAAGGAGCCTAGATAAAGGAGTTCCAACCACTCAGCATTCAGCACCACCAGTATACTGATCACCGCCTGTATAGAGCTCATTAACATGGATCAGTCTTAAAGGGAAAGTCACAAAAACAGTCTGTTTAATTTGAAGGGATGAAGAGAAGCTAGAAAATGACTGTATAGAAACGATTTAGGACTGTTTTTGGTTCATAAAACCACCAAGGTGTTCTAAGTGGAGCTCGGGGGAATAAAATGTGAAAAATCTGGCGTATTGGCCCTTTAAAGTTTAAGGTTTATCTGACCTCTGATTTTTTTTACAGTGTTGCTCCAGCACTAACAGTCCAATCGGCTGCATTTGGTGAAAGATTTGGGGTGTCAGTGGGTGGGTGGGTGCCAAACTCCTTTAACTTTAAACTGGCCGTCTGACAGCAGCATCAGACACACACACACACACACACACACACACACACACACACACACACACACACACACACACAAACACACACACACAAACACACACACACTCTGTATCGTTCTGGGGTGGTATCTGGCGCCGCGGAGGGCTGGCAGTGTGTGAGATCAGAGACGGCGGGTCCCAGTACAGCAGTGAAGAAGAGACCGGACAGCCTTATCTCAACAGGGGGCCAAAAATAATGCTCTCCAGTGGAACTTCCCCCCAAGACCACGTCCATCCCCCTCACACACACATCGGCACTCGACTCACACCTAGAGACGTTCCTGCACCGCGCCGGCCTCCAGGAACCCTGAGGAACTTTAAGGCTGTGGACTGTGTGGGAACGTACGTGAGCAACACACAGATGGAGAAATATTAAACAAAAGAACGAGACTTTTGTTTTATAAAATCCAGAGTAAATGTATAAGCTTTGATAAGCAAACACACTGGCTTTGAATATTTTTGGGGGCAGCTGGTGGTCTAGTGGTGAGGGCGTTTGCCCTGCAATCAGAAAGTCGTGGGTTTGTATCCCAAGACTGCTAGTGGCACCACTGAGGTACCCTTGAGCAAGGTACTGTCCCCACATACTGCTCCCCGGGTGCTGTGTTCCT